>PVIU01007422.1:0-92009 GCA_004026605.1 Ondatra zibethicus
GGAAGAAGCATGTCACTGGGTCATGCTTTGAGAGGTTGTAGGCTTCCCCCTTCCAATTCACTCTCTCACATCTGTGGTTGAGGACACACTCTCTGAGCTTCCAGCTATGGCCACCTGCTGCCATGTCTCCTTCTCTAGTGTGGACCTCCCACCTGTAACTGTAGTAAACCAAGATAAACTCCTCCTTTGCCGCTTTTGGTCAAGGGTTTTTATCACAACAAGAAGATCTGATACACTTGGATTAACTCATTTAATCTTCACCTTATGGGGCATATACTAATATTAGCCCCATTCTACAAATAAGAAGACAAGGTAAAAAGTTAGGGCCCTGGTCCAAAATCACAACACTGTGAGAGGTGGCATGGACAGACGAGCCTAGGGAGGAAAGCTCTACTCAACCACCAAAAAGGGTTTAGGGGAAACACTGTTTCAACCTTGACCCACAGTGTGAACTTAATTTTACACAAACACTCTGTAAATAGATATTTCACAGCAAAACCCCTGCAAAAAAGGTTGTGTTTTTCTATGTTCTATTGTTTTATATTTCTCTAAGATGCTAGTTAGAAGCTAATAAACTGGAATTTGGAATGTATCTCAGTTGGTAGGGTGCTAGCCTAGCATACATGACACCTTAGTTTACTCTCAGGCATGACAGAAACCAGGCATGGTGGTTCATGTACTCATAGCACACAGAGATGGAAAAGGAAGATCAGGAGTTCAAGGCCAGCCTCAAAGATACCGCTTCAAGGCCAGCCTCAGAGATACAGTCCTTCTGAGATACAGTTGGCCAGGTCTTTTATCACAACAACAGAAAAGTAACTGATACAGTTGAGGGACTTTTGTAACAAAAATAAAAACTTCCTTCTGATGCTTAGTTCTTAAAACTCTCCTTGAGTTGTCTTGCACAACTAGATAGTCTTGCAGTCTATGACAACATAGCTGTTCTCTGTAGGTGGGCAGCTGTTTTTGTGAATCTTTTCTGTTATAAGCGTCTCTGTAGTAAACTGTCTAGGACAAGCGTCTCTTCCTAAAAGTGAAAATTAATCTGCAGAGAAAATGACACAAATAGCCTCCCTTGGTTACGGCTTTCACCTAAGTGTTCTCAAGGGCTAGAAAAACACAATTTCTTTTGCAATGTTCCCATAGAGTGCTAACAGTCTCCACACACATAGACATGTTGGTCTAGAACATGACCAAGAACATTGTCATATGGTTTTTAAACCTCACAACGTTTTGGCAAGTTCCAAAATAGTCAGGGCTACACAGAGAAACCCTGTTTCAAAAAGCAAACAAACAAAAATTGTCTAGCATCTGGGTTTCCTTGTCAACAGCTTTTTGGTTATTTTTCCAAGTAAGGGCCATGTCTTGCTCTTCATGTATCTTGAATTTCTTTTTCTGTGCACATACAGACACCACAATGTGAAAACTGGGAATAAGGCGCTCACCCTGCCCCAGGTGTGCTGCAGTTGCTGCTCATTGGTGGTCACTGCTGCTGTCAGTTATCTAGTCGCTGCAGCAGACCAATCCTCTAAAGCTCATATCCTCAGTATGTGAATCCCAGCTCAGTGGCCAGCTAAAAGGCTGGCCAGAGGTTCAAATATCTGGTGCCAAGAGGCTCAGGTGATTAGGCAAATGCTTCAACAACCAGGCAATCTGTGTGTTAGTCTTCACTCTGGCTTGTAAGAGACCTCACAGTCAGCCAGAGATGAGCGAGTCAAGTCTGTGTATCTTCTAGATCCCCAGCACCTCGCAAAGCCTTCTACGGGCATCTCACTCTGCAGGTATTCCTTTCAACGTGTAGCTAGGCTCTTGCTCATCCTCATTCTTGAGGGGGTGGCATGCCGCAGGTCTGAGTTGACAATGTTGGTTTGTGAACCACAATCTATCTGATCCCAGAGTTTAGTCTCAATTACTTTTCAACACACTAGCATCCACTGTGAGAGAATACTTCAGCAAAGCTCAATTAAAAGTGCAGTTTAGGGACTGGAGAGACGGCTCAGAGGTTAAGAGCATTGACTGCTCTTCCAGAGGTCCTGAGTTCAATTCCCAGCAACCACATGGTGGCTCACAACCATCTGTAATGAGATCTGGTGCCCTCTTCTGGCCTGCAGGCATACATGGAGGCTGAAAACTGTACATAATAAATAAATCTTTAAAAAATAAATAAATAAATAAAAGTGCAGTTTAGTTGGACTTGGAGGTACATGCCTGTGATGCCAGCACTCAGGAGGCTGAGGCATGAGGACAGTGAGTTCCAGACCATCCCTGTAAAACTCCATAAAAATAGTATTGTATCAATCGTTTCATTACCTAATTTCTGTGCAAGGTGTTTATATAGAAAAACACAAAGGAAAATGGCAAGGAGAAAAAAGGAATGCTGAGACATTAGGGACCTAATAAATTAGCTGAATGACTTGCCACACATATAAACAAGAGGAAATGTGGAGTGATATTTTGTTTATGTTTCAACAAATAAAGCTTGCCTGAAGATCAGAGTGCAGAGCTAAGCCACTAGAGGGACCTTTTATCTCTACCAATGCTCAAACCAAAGGAGCGATGCTGTCCTCAGACTGCAGGGGCAATCCTCAGACTTCACTGAGCTCTTGTCCCTTCCCACCTTGTATTCCTCTCTCTGCCCAGCCATATTACTCCTGTCTCTACCTCCCTAGTGCTAGGATTAAAGGCAGATTTAATGCATAATGGGAAAATGGTGGAGGAAAGAACTAACAACAGCCCTTATAATAAGATGTGAACCATGCCCTGAAGCAACATAGTCAGGCTATATTACATACCAAAGCAATTTTTTAAAAATATATTTTTTATGTATATGAGTCTAATGCATCTGTCCGTGTGTGTGTGCATGCGCGCATGCGTGCGCGCATGCGTGCGCGCATGCACTATCTGAAGATATCAAAAGAGGACATCAGATATCCTAGAGTTGGTATAAGCTGCCATGTGGATGCTGGGAAGTCCTGTGAGATCAGCCAATGCTCTTAGCACTGAGATAGCTCTCCAGCCCTAGACCAAAACCTCTTCAAATGTGGATCATGACTCTGTCTGGGGTCCCAAAAACTGAACAAAAGGATGGCAAACAATTTACAGCAGTAAAATGTTCCTGAACACAAATGACAGAAAAAAAATAATCTAAAATTAGATCATGATGGATCTGAAGTGTTTCTGGCAGCCTAGATCGTGCTGCATTCTGTGACATCACTACAGCCGTGGTTCTGAGCGTGCAGCCTATAAGTCCTACACTGTGTACACCGTCTCACAGGAAATGCCAACAACACTGCAGAAACACCCTGGTTCAACATACAGTTGAGACTGCTGTGCGTTATGAACTACAGTGCTTCTTTGTTTCTTAATTTTTTAAATGTAATTGTTTTATACTGTATGAATGATTGCCTGTATGTAAGTCAATGTACTACGTATGTGCCTGATGTCCACAGAGATCAGAGAGGGTGCTGTGAGTCACTATGTGGTTGCAGGGAACTGAACCCTGGTCCTCTGTAAGAGCTCTTAACTGCTGAGCATCTCTTCAGCCAAAAGTGTGATCTTTCTACTGTGCATACAAACTTCTCTGCCCTTATAGAAACAAAATGGTTTAGCCATTAAAAATAAAGGCTTCTGATGTTTTTCCACCGTCATTCTACAGCATATCAATAACAAGCTAGTATATCTTTGGATTTACTTTTCAATTTAAAAATTGCTGTTTGAGTTTCTGACTTGAGTTTCATTTTTTTAAAAAAAATGTTTAATGAATTCTGGCTTGATGGAGAGAATTACCAATGTTTTTGAAATGGCCCTAAGCATACTTCTTCCATTTTGTGCTATATATAAGAAGCACAATTCTCAGCACTGACAACTAAACTCAGAACACTGGACCACTCTGAAAATACTGAAGATGTGCTTATGTCCTACAGAATCAAATATTTAGTTCTTTAAAGCCAGGTGTGGTGGTGCATATCTTCAATCCCAGTGCTTGACAGGCAGTTCTCTGTGAGATCAAGGTCAACTTGGTCTACGTAGTAAGTTCCAGGACAGTCAGGGCTACACAGTGAAACCCTGTCTCAAAACGTAACCCCCCCAAATAAAAAATAAAAAGGTTTAGTTCTTTATATAAAAATAAACAAGCATCTATTTGGTTTAAAATGAACTTATGATTTATTGCCAGTCAACATTTGATTTGTATAATTATAAACTATATACCAAAGTTGTAAAAAATGTCTTGAACAAAAAGAAATTACAACTGGAAAAATTAGTGCTTTTCATACCTAATATGCACCAGCCAAATCACAGGAACAGCTTGTTACCAAGACAGATTGGTAAAGGTGCTTGCCATCAAACCTGAGTACCTGAATTTGATCCTCAGGACCCCGTGGAAGGAAATATCCAATTCCATAAAGTTGCCCTCTGATCTCCACACGTGACATGGCATAATCAAGCCTGCACATAAATATATGCACACATGCATGTGCACACACTAGTAGTAAATAAATATTGCTGGCTAGACTTCCTGAGCCCCAAAATCTGCATTTTTCAGGTGATAAAGATGGCAATGAGCCAAAGAACCCACGGAAAAGAACCATTTAGACACAGCCGGTGCTGCCCCGAGGTACAATATGGAGGTGTGGAAACACCAGCTTTGTACATGTGGCTAAACAATATGGTCAGAAGAAATGAAAACTTTCTACATAATGGGTTTTTTTTAAAGAATAAGTTACCCCTCCTGAGAAGGTAAGATGATATTTAGAATTAAATCAAAGCTATTCCAAACTGCTCTGTGCTATGATATTCACTACCTCTGGCCTGTACCTTCCACCTCTCATATCTCTGGCTTGCAACACAGGTGAACAGTGGGCACAAGACCAAAATCAATTCTGAGTCACATAGCTTGAATTATTTTCTAAAAGTAAACAAGTGTCCACTATTATCCATCTTGGGTTTTAAAATGTTTATGTGAGCATGTTTCTGCCTGAGTGTGTGCCATATGTGTGCAGCTGTCGGAGAAGACAGAAAACAGTGTGGGATCCCCTGCAGCCAGAATTTCAGGCAATTATGAGCCAACCGATCTGGGTGCTGGGAACAGAATTCAGATCCTCTGGAAGAGCAGTATGTAGTTTTAACCACTGAGCCATCTCTCTAGCCCCTACTCTAATAATCTTTATAAACAAATAACATGTCCTAAATTGTAATATTTAATTAGAATGTTACAATTTAAAAGTTAAAACAAACAAACAAAAACCCCTGTAATTTATTCAGAAACTTCCAAGGTAACTTACCAAAACCATCAATGTCTAGATTATTTTCAACCACAACATCTAGCAGAGAGTCACCGACTTTCCCCGTGGTTGTTAGTGTTTCACCATCACGGTTCTTGAAGTGGACTGTTATCTTATCTTCTGAGCTGAGAAAGGAAGCAGCATTTCAGTATTTTTAGTAATTTCAAAATACAATTTAAAGGCCAGGGGGATAATTGATCACATAGAGGCTCTTGCCATGAAAGCCTGACCACCTGAGGTGGATCCCTAGAACTCATCCCAAAATGTGGTTATCTGACCTCTACAAAAGTCCCATGGGTGCCCACAAACACATCAGCAACAAAACTCACACAATAACAAATAAAAAAATTTTAAATCATAACTTAACTGCAAGGTCAAATGAATAAGCACACGTAGGAAGAAGACAGCACAGACTGAGGACTTATCCTCTACTCTACCTACAGAGGGCAGAATTGATCACCTTAAAGAAAATGAAAACTATGCCCTGTCCCAGCAGCCTCATGGGTTTTTGTCTCCTCACCAGTCACAGATCTGTAGAAACACTCAGCAATCATAACCAGGCAGGAAGTCTACTGGGTTTTGTGGTGGAGGCAACAGTGATTCTGGTTTGATTTCCATGCCAGGGATTAAATCCAGACCCTTACACATGCTAAGCACATACTTGACCACTGAGCCACACCCTCGTGAAACCTATTTTGTTTCACAAGCTCTTAGAGAAACAGTATCTCTGTGACCATGGCCCTGAGAGACACGCTCAAGGTTGTTTGTGGTCAGCTTCATAAAAAACAAACCATTCTACTAGCCAAAGGTCACTACAGTGCAGGTGTCTGGTCGTGAGACTTTGACTCCAGGAGCAGCCATTTTATACTTTTGTGAGTCTTTGAACATTTCATTTTCATCCACAAAGTGCATTTAATACTAACAGACTCCTGGGGAGCCATACACAACTGCATGTGTTTTTACTGTGTTATATATCATCTAGTAAACCTAAATTGTTCTCCTTTCTACTAAACATCATTAAAATGTGGGGGAAATCATCATACTAGCACCTGGAGCTGTCTCTTCCAATCCCAGCACTTTAAATTAGTTGTAATTTTTAACCACAATCAAAATTCACAAGTAAGTCAGATGAACCGCCTCCCAGTGGATAATGTTAATATGGAATTGGATCAAAGGATCCTGCTGATTAAAAAGGTCCAACCTTAAAATATCAGTGAAAATTTCATCACCTTGTAAAATGAATATACACTAATTTCATTAAAAAATGATATAAAAATTTGTGTGTGTACCTTCAAAAAAAGTCTACACTCCCAAACTTCTTTTAATTAGGGGTGAGAGAGGCCTTTAAAAACAAGTATTTTTACTTGCCTGGCGCTCCTAGCATATGTCAGGCTCAGCACTATCAAAAGACAGGAAAAAAATTGTTTGTATGTTTTGCATAGCTTCAGAGACAGAGTCAGGGCAATGCTCTTCTGTGCCTGAGTCCCAACCTGGGCTCTGTAAAACAAGGATCCTTGCACTGAGGAACTGTAATGCTAAACTATTCAAAAGCCATGTTCTTTTCTCAAGGTAAAATAGCAGAGAATGACAACAGCCCTCACAGCTATAAGATTCTCTAAATCACAAATTAAAAAAGGACGTAGGAGGCAACAACTTGAGCCAGTTGAACTCTGTGGTAAAATGGAAAGTTTAGGAATGCATTTATATATTATTAGGACGTGTGTGCCCACCCCCCCACACACACACACACACAGCAAAGGGATGTTGACATTTTCAGCATGGGCAACTGGGTTTAACTTAGGGTTACTAGGATTAAGAGAAGGAGTTTTGTGAAAGCTGAAAATGAGCTCACATTTAGAACTTGTTTGGCTTTTAATACTTGAAGAACCAGATGGGACTGTCGGCAAGCCATATGGCAATATGAATCGGAGAGAATGACATGGACAAATGCCTGGAAGCTAAGCTATAGTAAATGGGGATGTTTATGGAATTATTCCAATCTGAGGGCTTTCGGATTGCTGTTCTAGAACACAGCTAAACTTACAACAAAGGAATTTCAAATCACTTTAACATCAGTCTTTTGTCAAGGCATTTATCTTACAGTTTTGACAATGTACCAAATGCGTAAGCCATGGCAGAACTCAAACACGGATCAGTAACTTTTATTTAAAGCCCCCAAACTTCTTTCTACTGCTAGGAACCTGGACTGCTACTATGTGCTAAAACAGTGGTTCTCAACCTGTGGGTCAAATGACTCTTTCACAGGGGTCACATAACAGATATCCTGCATATCAGATATTTCATTACAATACATAACAGTAGCAAAATTAGTTTTGAAGTAGCAACAAAGCACTTTTACAGTTGGGGGTCACCACAACATGAGGAACTGTATTAAAGCCTGGCAGTGTTAGCAAGGTTGAGAACCACCATACTAAAGCTATTCAGCCCTTGTTAACAAATGCTAAGATTAGTAATTGATTTGCTAGCGACAAAGAAGGAAGCACAAATGAGAGAGAAAAGGTAATTCCAGTGAAAGAGCAGAGAAGCCAATTGCTCCTAACAGGTACTTCTAAGGCAGTGACCATGGAAATCACTCCTATACACGAGTAAACTAGAGCAGTGACTCCACCCATTAAAGCATTAAAATACTTTTTTCTTCTACAGACCCCTGCTTACCTTGGTCTAACTTCTTATACTCCATGTAGCAAAGGACAGCCTTGAACTTCTGATTCTCCTGCTCCACCTCCCAAGTGCTGGGATAACACACACACATATATCACCCCGCACACTTTATGTGGTGCTAGGGGTCAAACGGCTTCACACACTACACAAGCACTCTACTAACTGAGCTACATCCTTAGCCCAGGATTAAACTGTTTTTAATATAATGAATTAAATGGTTAAAATAGAGGAAGTTTATGGAAACACTTTATACACATGTACTTGACCAAACTTCTGTCTGTTCACACTCAATGACTGATTGGTCAATGGTACACCTCCTGCACCCACTTCTAAGAACTAGGTAAGATTTCAAGTAGCAGAATAAATGTAATTCTTCTAAACCTTCATCCCCAATTAAACAGCCACTTGCTTTGCTCAACCCCAGCAGATGCACTAACAAGGCTGTGGTCCTGTAGGTCTCCCAGGCTAATGGAGTAAAGCAGTGGTTCTCAATCTTCCCAATGCTGTGACCCTTTAATACAGCTCCTCATGTTGTGGTGACCCCCAACCATAAAATTATTTCGTTGCTACTTCATAACTATCATACTGTACTGTTATAAATTGTAATGTAAGTATCTGTGTTTTCTGATGGTCTTGGGTGACCCCTGTGAAAGGGTCACTAGAACCCCGCAATGGGTCGATACCCCCAGGTTGAGAACCAATGGAGGAACGTATAGCTGTTCTTACCCTTTCACTACATCACCTGGGGCGCTAGCAGAGGGAAAGGCCAGTCTACGGCTCTGCCCTCCCAAAAAAAAGTATGAACTAAAGAGCTACCAGCTACAGTATTGCAGCAGATCACACGCCTGACACCAAAGAGGGCCCTGGTTACACACACAGCATCACAAGGACAAAGACTATCATCTGCTATGCGGCATAAAACCTATTCAAGGTATAGGCCATGTTTTGCCAGCTAGTTAATATGATAACTTTATGCCCACTCACCTACCTATCTACTTCACAAGACTGTCTTAAAAGTACAATGAAATCATGTATGTGAAAGCCCTTTGAAATCAAATCGCTTGTAAAACATCAAGTATTATGTCAGGGTGTTTGGGAATAAAAGCTTTCCAACATTCATTTATTGAGAGTTTATATAGATGTGGAACTTGAAACTCAGCTTCTAGAATTACTTTGTCCAATACGACTTTGAACTTAAATAAGAAGGTTCTATACTGGTAATGTCAAATGCAGTAGAAGCTCACCACATGCTAAACACTTAAAACATGGCTAGCATAACTGCAAGACAGAACCGTGAATATTATTTAGCTTCAATTTTCTTAATGTTCAATAACTACAAATGGCTGGGAGCTGCTGTTTTAACAGCAAGAGTCTGGCATAATACGAGCTGGAAAATCTACTTGAAGCTCCAATGTCTGTGTCAAGAATCACAATATCCAAAACCTAGTGACAAAATCGCAGGAACCAATTTGCAAAAGCATATGTATTCCCTTAAATACTAGTTACACTGATTATGTTCAGTATGTCACAACTTAAATCCAGAAAGCATCTGCCATAGAAATTAAGGCATCCACAGGTGAACAGTCAGAGGGACCAGGGGAAATAGGACCAAATGGTCCCCACGATTTCCCTCTCACTTCACGCAAAACACACGGGGAGGGGGACACACAAATTCTCATTTCCTGCTATACTCTATTCTGGAGTCAAACGACTGGCGGGGATTTCTATGATCAGAAATTCTCTGAAGAAGCCATATCTGTGTTGAATATGCCGCAGACTGATACACCAGACACAGACATCCGTGGCTGTGAAGAGATGGATTGCCGTATATCTAAAAACAGCCAAAATTATCTTGGGTTATTGTTAACACCCTTATGGTCATGTATCACCAGACACTGTTTCTGAGCTTTATGGTTACCAGGTAAATAAGTCTTGGAATGCGTTATCCTAATGGACCATCGCCTTCCAATCCTAACTCTAAAGATGTAAGATAGGTTCAAACCCCTGTAATCCATTTGCTGTCCCCTAACTACATTTGGCAAATACACTGACTTGTGACTTTCTTTGGGCCTGTGACTACAAAAGTTGAGCTGCGTTCTTCCACAGAGGAACATACAATTCATGGAAACTCTAATCTATGTTTCTAGGCATGGGCACTCATGTTTAGCTTTGAAGAAAACTCTCATCTTTCCTTTGAAGCAACAGCTATGTTTCTCATAAACACTGATGTTATGTAATTGTCAACATGTCACCACACTGAGAAACTTTAAGTCAATTTTATCTTCAGTCAACCTAAGGGAGCAGTGCCTTCAAAAACAAATATGGCCAATACAAATCTTCCACCTATGGGGAGATCTCAACTCTCTGAACATTTCTCACAGAATTCTCTACTATGACCCCCAAGAACTGTTGCTAAGAGGCACCTACCTACTGAGCCCTCATTTTCAACCAGGCGCAAGACCAAACGTCACCTGTATGGAGTCATTTATCCCTTAAATCATCCTGTAAGGGCAACACTGTTATCCTAGGTCTATCGGGACTAAAGTCAGTGCGGGTTTAAACTCTACCTTACCCAATTCCCATTAGGCAGGCGCCCCTAACCCCTCCCTAGCTGGAAGGCAGCACAAAGGCCAGCGTGTGCTAGCCTTGCCAGGGGAGCAACACGACTGTAAGGGCGACAAGGACACCCCACCGAGGAAGCCCCGGGCCAGTGCCCCCGCACCGCCTAGCCAGGCCCCGGAAAGCTGGCGTCAGGAGGCGGAAGAGTGGCCGGGCGGAAACGCAGGCCTCGGGACGCCGGGACCCAGCCGTCGCCGCTGCGCCTCACCTGCTCCACGCGAGCGCAGACAAGCTCAGCGGCCGCCCCCGCCCGGCCTCTGCGTGCACGCCGGGGCTCGGGGTCCACCGGGGGACGGCAGTTCCCGCGCGGACCCCACAAGCCAACAGCCAGCGGCGGTCCAGGCCACGGAAAGCGACCGAGGCGCAGGCGGCGCGCAGGAGTCGGGCGCCCGGAGCGGCCGCCATAGCCCGGTCGGAAGGTTCCGGGTCCTGCGATGTCCTGCGCAGTCCTGAGGGTCCCGCGGGTCCCTCGCGTCCAGTGACGAGCGGACTACGGCCCCGCGAGCGCCCTGCGTGTCCTATAACCCGCGGCCGCGCCCCGCCACGCCACGCCGCTGCCACGCCTCCGCGGGGCGGGGCCGAGCACGGCTCGGGGGAGCGGGTTAGGAGTTCACCTTGAACTTCTGCAGTCCGCTCTACACTCGGGAACCTGGTGAACTGAACCACCTTTGCCCCACACCTTCAAAACAGAGCAAAATATCGCAGTTTCCACCGCCTTGAGACTTCAAGTTTGAGCAAAAAGGATCTAGGTTTTTCCTACCCAGGACAACAGGGAGTTTTTACAAACTTGACAAACTGTGTGTATAAAACCCTGAAACTTAACAAGTTAACTTTTAACTTAAAAGTTAAAAACTTTTTTTTTGATGACTAGTAACTGGTAAGTTGTGAAAGAGTCTTTGAGGTCAGACATTCAAACCCAAGTCCTCTGTTGATAAGAGACCTTGAATAAATTATTCTCGGAGGATAACAGTTTCCATAACTCACGGATAAGTTCACATTCAGGGCCATTGTGGAGGTTAGGTGAGTTAGAGCAACGAACTGCGTCACAAACCACGAACGATAAATGCATCATCTTGAGCATTCCTGATAAGGGGCTGAAGGACAGAAGCACGCGTTGCAAACAAGCTGGACATAGTGAAAGATTACTTGACTATTCAAGCTGGGGTTGGAGACAGAGCTAAGAGGTTAAGAATACTTGTTGCTCTTGCAGAAAACCTGGGTTCAGTTCCCAGTAACCATGGAGCAGCTCACAACTGTAACTCCAGTTCCAGGAGATCCAAAACCCTCTTCTAGCCACCTCTGGCACCAGGCATGCACATGGTGCAAATACATATATTTAGGCAAACACATTTGGGAGGAGAAGGAGTATTACTCGACAGGTTGAAGATTTGGCTCAGCAGTTGAGAGCACTTTCTGCACTTGTAGAGGACCTCAGTTTGCTTCCCAACACCCACTGTAGCTGGTTCTCAACTGCCTATAACTCAAAATCCCATAGGAATCCACCGCCCTCCTCTGGCCTCCTTAGGCACCCACATACATAAATCTTTTTTTAAAAAATGAATCAGTCTGAACATATCTCTGCAAACATTTATCATTCTTATGATGTGAACTGTAAAACTCCATCTAGCTTTTGGAAATGTAAAGCGGGTTATTATCTACAGTTATCTCACTGTAGGCACACCAGACTTGACTTAAACATCACAGCATGCATACTTAGGGAAACGTGTGCGCATGTATACATATATAAAAACATTACATGAAATCCCATTAGTACTTACGGTTTTGTGTGTTTGTTAAAATTATAAAGAACAGAAATTTGGGATTTGAGGAAATGGCTCAGCAGTCAAGAATGAATGCTGCTCTTACAGTGGACCTGAGTTTGGTTGCTAGCATCCACACTGGGTAGCTCTCAACAGACTCTAAGTTCTAAGGGATCAGGTGCCCTCTTCTGGCCTCTGTAGCCATTTGTACACACACAACACACACACACACAGAGAGAGAGGGGGGGGACAGAGAGACAGAGAGAGAGACAGAGAGAGACAGAGAGAGAGAGGCAGAGACAGAGACAGAGAGATTTTAAAAATTAAAAAGAACAGAGATATATTTCTATTTTCTCACAGGTTTGGACACTGGGTAGTCAAAACTCAAAATGGCAGCAGGTTTGATGTGCAGTGAGAGCCCAGTCTCTAGCACACCATCATTACTGGACCCTCACTGAAACTCCTTTCAGATATCCTGTTGTTGGGTCATGGGGATCCTACTGGTATTATTCCACAGGACCATTCTCTTCATGTACTATTGCATATCATAAGTGGGGTAGTTGTTATGCCCTATGTCTGAAGTAGATGGGACTTAACTTCCACTTCTTGGGGACAACAAAGAGCAACAGCAATAGGGTAGATGTTTGGGAAGACTCTTTGACAGCCCTGACCAACAACTCAAAAGAGAGCTTCTCGTGCCTGGTATTAGAGTATTTTTAGGGGATCTTTGGCTCTTGGAGGGAGCAGTGTCAGCACAGAAGAAAAAAAATTTCATTTAAACTATATGTGTATATTTATACACAGAATAATATTCCTTGGGACTTTTTTTGGCTTTTTTTTTCAAGACAGGGTTTCTCAGTAGCTTTGGAGCCTGTCCTGGCACTCCCTCTGTAGACCAAGCTAGCCTCAAACCAGATACCTTTATTGTCCTTTTTACTCCCTTTATACTTATCTCCCCCTCCATAATTAGAACCCTCTTTGTCTCATTTTCCCAGTCACTTGTATCCCATTTCTCTCTCTACTGATTCCCCCACCCCCTTCATCAGCAATGGTTCCTTTTTCACTTTCCTAGTTTCTGCAGTTACTCTAGGATATATACTCACGCCTTTCTTTAAAAAAAAAAAAAGTAGCACAAAACATGCAACAAGTGGACTTTTAAGTTTCACATTGCTACGCAGTATTGCTGCCTTGGTGTGTCTAGTCCCTATTGTTGCTATAATAAATTTACTGTTTTCTAGTTTTGTAGGCCAGATTCAATGAGTTACTATGTTTCACAGGCTCAAGGTTAAAGTCAAGGTACTAACAGGGACCCACTCCTTTCCAGGCCAGGAAAGACAGAATGTTTCTTTTCAAAAATTCCCTAGCTGTGGAGTCCTCAGGGGGGCATCTCTGAAACCCTTCTTCTTTAATCCTCTTCCTCTTCTATTTTTAAAGATTCCAGCGATTAGTTTGGGTACAGCTTGATAACCCAAAGTCGCTGTCCATCTCAAGATCTTGCTGAGAATTATATTCACAAAATCCCTTCTGCCATGCTCAATCCCATTTTCATAGGTTCAGAGGTTTAAGAAGGGCTACCACTCTGCCTGCTATCAGCTTGAACTATCAAGCTCAGCATTAACGCTAAACATTAGGAACTCCCTTTCCACCATCTTCTTCTCTGAGCTGCTTTTGACCATTATACACTAATTAAAATTTCCAAACTGCCCTCAGCATAGAAAAATAATAACGTGCATTATGCCCAAAGACTCTATGGTCATATGAAATTTCTTACTGACAAAAGACAAATATATAGTGACATTTAATATTTATGTGTACCCAATAGGTACACACATACACACACACACACACACACTATAAGGTAGATACCAAAACCGTTGCAATTTTATTAATGAATTAATTGACATACAATGTATATTAAGTGAAATTTAGGGTGTGTCTAAATGAAATGACATTAGATGTTCTTGGTATAGCTGTTTTTAATTCCATGCAATCATAGAAAATGCAGTATATATTTCACATACAAAATTAATTGATTTGGTTTTACATTTGAGAGGATAATAAAATAGAATTTACACTTTTCCATTTGTTTATTTTAAAGAAATGTTTCTGCTTCCTATGGGGATGTTTGAAAGAAAGGAAGAAAGAAAGAAAGGAAGAGAGGAAGGGAGGGAGGAAGAGACAAAGAATTAATATTAAAAGGAATATCCTCTTATCCTGTTGTTCATCTTGTCGCTTATCATTTTATTCTATAGGTGGATTTTTTGCTTTTAGAGTTTATGAATATGTGGTGATTTATTGAAGGTTATTAAAATGCAGAGAAGATCAGAGAAAAACAAAAGAATAAATTTAGTTGAAGATGCCCTGGGTTTGATAGGGCAAATCTCAGAAACAAAGTATTGATCTGTCTGGTTCAAAATTGAGTAACTCAAGGGCAACTGCCAAGAGTCCTTGAGTTTGACTGATAGAAACCTTTGTTTGGATTGTAAAAAAACAAAAAAACAAAAAAAAAAACAAATTTGTTCTGACCCAGTGTCATCTGATATTTATGAAAGTATCTGATATTATCTATCTGGAAGATTTTTACTTGGAAAATGCTCCAAAGAACTCATTTCTTTAAGATCAACTAAAATGTGGTGGCATTTCTACTGGCCAAGTCTTTTTTTGTTTGTTTTGAGACAGCTTCTCATTCTGAAGCCCAGGCTGGCTTCAAACTTACAGCAATCCTCTTACCTTTGCCCCTTGAGCGCTGAGATTACAAGCATTCGACACATGCTGGTCCTCGACTTCCTACCTCGTATTTACGTGTTTTCATACGAGTTAAAAATCACTCAGTGCCTATATTTTAGATAACATTAATTTTAAAAATTCTAACATTTTGCAGTGCATTGTGTTGGTAAAGTTTTGAGGAAACAGGTAGTCTAACAGACTGCAAGCTGGTATGCAAAACAGTCTACTTTCTTTTGAGGACAATATGAATTTTTCTTCATGTATGATGTGTAGTGTTGTATACGTGTGTAGTGTACAATTTGCAATTGTACATGCAGAGGACCAAGTTCAGTGCCTTTTCCTGGATCCCTTTCTACTTTATTTGTTTGTTTGTTTGTTTGTTTAATTATTGAGACAAAGTCTGTCAATGAACCTGAAGTTCATCAAATGTGCTAGTGTCCTAGTTAGGTAAGCTGGAGAAGGTACTGAGGATTCTGGGACAACCCAGGTGGCCAGGTCTGTTTCAATATGCTAAATAGGCATCTGGCTATCCATTTGTCCTGAGTTTGAGACCAAGACTGGTTGCCTCACAACTGCCTGTAACTCTAGCTCCAGGTTCTCTTTCTAGCTTCCAAGGGCATCTGCACTCACGTGCACAAACCCATACATAGACATAGAGCCATTCAGAGACAGATACACAGACACACACACGATCAAACATAATGCTTTTAAAAAAAATAGCAACTGGGAGCTGGCAAGATGGCTCAGCTGTTAAAGGCACTTGCTGCCACCCTGGCAATCTAAGTTTGGTTCCCAAAACCCATATGTTGGAAGAAGATACCCAACGCCTACAAGTTGCCCTGTACCTCCATACTCATAATATGACATGCTTATGTGCCCGCCCACATTATATATTTACACGCACACTTTAAAATGTTGCTACAGACTGTAGAATTATGCCGTGAGAGTTAGTTCAGCACATACTACAGGGGTCAACTCATCAGAGATGCAAATCTCATGGAGGACACACCTCATTTAGCAAGGCGATGAGGAGTATTGTCACCAGAGATGCACATCTCACCAAACTTATCTGCAAGACAATAAGGAATATTGCCTTCTGCATGTGTCAAGCTATCCCCATTGCAGGCTTCTTGTGTGAAGAGCTGTTTTCCTCACATTACATCTATTGGATGACTCCCCTCAGGAGTGCCTGATTCTGGCAAGAAAGTAATCACAATCAACACTCTTACTCTCTCAACCAGGTCTTTGAATGAGCTTAGAAGTCTGCCTTCCTGCAATTATCTTCCTTGACAGACAGTTGATCAGTGTTAGTGTCCAGGCAAAGAGATCTCATTTGAGACATTCACAGATGCCCAAAGACAAGAATTACGTCATGCCTGAAGCTGTCGAGCCATAAGTTCTCAGAGAGAAATAGAGAGCAAGAGTCCTGCATCCCCTCCGTCAGCAGATAGGAAAGTGGTGTCCCAAACTAACCTCACATTAACCTTAAAGCATGCCTATTTTTCACTTGACAGCCTACTAACAAAGGATCTGTGTCTCAAAGTTGTTGCTGGGCACCATTCCCCCTGTCTGGTTGAGGTTTTGTTCCTATGGCCTTGGATCTTTGTGTTGCCATGGTAAGTGGCTCAGCTCCTTATCACTTCAAGGCTCCTGTAGGAGAGGAGTTTTGAGTATAAGAGAAGAAGCATGGACAAGCTAGAAGTAAAACGGGATTATTAGAGTAGAAACAGAACAATAAAGAGCACTTGAAATGAAAAGCATTGGCATGTCTGTGTGAAGTAACTATAGAAATCTTTTATACTCTGTAGTGGCATTTCAAATGTATATATATAATATAAAATGTATATATGTAAATGTATATATGTAAAATATAAAAATGTATTTTAATAAATAAATAAAGACTGCCTGAAGATCTGAGAGTAAAACAGTCCCTCTGGTCAGCCTTACAGACCAGATTATGGTAACACACCTTTAATCCCAGCAGCCACAATGACACACTCCTTTAATCCTAGTTGCCATAGAAATCGGGTGGTGCATGCCTTTAATCCCAGTGGTGCATGCCTTTCATTCCAGTGATGCATGCCTTTGATCCCAGCCCTGGAGAGAAATATAAGGGGCGAGACAGCTCTCAGACGCAGTCTCCTTCTGAGGTTCCAGGAAGCAGGATTGCCATTTCGACTGAGGTTGATGTAGGAGCCAGTGGCTGGTTGTTTTGCTTTTCAGATCTTCAGGTTGAACCCCACGTTCTGACACTGAGTTTTTATTAATTGTGCTTCAACACCCCCTTCACTTCTGAGAAGCATTTCACCTTTGGGACCCTAGGTAAGGGCTGTTGCTAGTCTCTTAACCCTTACAAAATATTTTTTTAAAAATTAATTATATGTCATCTTCTTTCTATGTTCTAAGCACCTTGTCTTGCCTTGCTATTATATAGGTTATCTTATATGTAAGCTGATGTTTACAAACCCTTCTTTAGGCAACAGTAAAGAGAAATTTGGGGGTGGCAAGGATTTATATTTCAATGCAAAGCTTGGTTGCCTAGTGTATCAGTTGGTTTTTCACTGTTGTGAACAAATACCTGGCAAAAACTACCCAAAGAAAGTCTTATTTGTGGCTCACAATTCAGAGGATTACAGTCCATCATAGTGGGATGCCATGCAGACAGAGGCAGTTTGGGCTGAGGTGCTGACTAGGAAGCAGAGAGAAAAGAATTGTCTGAGTTACTTTCTATTTCTGTGAAGAGACATCATGACTAACTTATTTAATTGATGGCTCACAGTCACAGAGGGTTAGAGCCCCTGATCATCATGGCAGCGAGCATGGCGGCAGGCAGGCAGGCATGGTGCTGGAGCAGTAACTGAGAGCATACATGCTGATCCACAAACAGGAGGCAGAGAGAGTGCTAACTGGGAATGGTGTGGGCTTTTGAAACAGCAAAACCAACCCCACAGTAACACCTCCTCCAACAAGGCCACACCCCCTAATCCTCCTCAAACAGTTCAACCAAGTGGGACCAAGCACTCAAATATATTAGCCTATGGGGAACATTCCCATTCAAACCATCATAGGAATGTTGATTGCTCTGAAAGCTTTCTCCTCCCCCTTTTCTATTTAGGCAGCTCATGAAACGATACCACTCGCAGTTAGGGTGAGTCTCCACTCCTCAGTTAAAACTCTCTAGAAACATACACACTTGTGCAGAAGTATGCCTCCTGATGATCACAAATTCAGCCAAGTTGGCAAAGAGGACTGTCTTCACACCTGGTGTCTTAGTTAGGGTTTCTATTGCTGTGAAGAGACACCATGACCATGGCAACTCTTATAAAGGAAAACATTTAATTGGGGTGACTTGCTTACAGTTTTGAGATTTAGTCCATTATCATCATGGTGGGGAACATGGCAGTGTGCAGGCAGATATGGTGCTGGAGTAGTAGTTGAGAGTCCTACATCTTGCAGACAAAAGGAAATGAAGTGAGTGTCACACTGAGTGAAGCTTGAGCAAAAAAGACCTCGAAGTCCACCCCCATGGTGATGTGCTTCCTCCAACAAGGCCATACCTACTTCAACAATGCTACACCTTCTAACAGTGCCACTCCTGTGGGGGCCAATTTCTTTCAAACCACCACACCTGGCAATATGAAGCTTTGAAAACTATGCCAGACTTTCCTGTCCAGCAGTAGAGGCAGCAAGATACTCTGGTACAAAAGCATTGGGGTAAGAGGAATCCTGTTGGTTTTTTGTGGGTTTAGAAATGCTCTACTTCCCATCTTCCACGTTTGCAAGGATAATTACTCAGAAATTGTTGATACCCTAAGATCCTAAAATCACATACACAATAGCATTAATGTAAAAATGTATATTCTGAATACATAACCAGGACTGTAGAACATCCAATCAAAAATTGTTTCAAGAAAATTCCACAGGACTGGCTCTGAACAAGCTACCTAGGACAGAGAAGGCCTGAGGAAACAAGCTCCACTGGGAGCAGAAGCCAGGAGCAAATCCAGTCCTGAAAGCCAACCCAGTCCCGGGACACTGGTGGATCAGGACTGAGCCAATGACCAGATCCAGTGTCAGCGATCCCCACTGGAACAGGTACAGGGGAGTAACCACTGAGCCAGTGAGCCAGAGCCAGAGACCGCTGAGGACCCGGACGTGAATCTGGGACCTTCAAGGGAATAGCCCTAAGTCAGGACCCCAGTGGGTCTGGGTATGAGTCTAGGACCTCCCAGGAACTAGGCCTGAGGCAGGACCACTGCCAGTCTGGGTGTGAGTGAACCTGGGACCTCTGAGGGAATAGGTAGGAACCAGAAATGTCGGCAGGGCCAGGCATGAGTCTGGGTCCTCAGAGGGAGTAGGCCTGAGCCAGGACCTCTGTGGGTTTGGGCATTGGTCTAGGACATCAAAGGGAATAGGCAGGAACCTGGAACCTCTGTGGGTCCCAGCGTGAGTCTGGAACCTCTGAGGGAGTAAGCAGGTCCTCTGCGATTCCAGGTGCACCAGAGCCTGGGACCTCTAAAGCAGTAGACCGGAGCCAGAAACCTTTCCAGGTCCAACTCCAAGCCGGGGACTTCTGCAGGAGGGGCTCTAGACCAGGATTTACAAAAACAGGGCAAAGCAGGCAACCTAGGCCAAAGTAGGCCTGAGACAGCAAACTCCGAGGGACCAGAGCAAAGCACAGGAGTGCTGAGCTATCTCCAGGAACACGGAGTAACCAATGGGGTAACTAGAACTGTGACACTGACTGTACCACAAGGAACAACCATCTGAGCTTTGGATTCACTGGCACCTAGAAAATTATTCAACAGAATCTCAGACAGCCCCAAACACACCTATTAGAAAAAAATGAGTAGAAAAGGTAATAACACACGCAACACCGCAAAGAGCTACACAACACCAGTAAAACCTAAAGACCCTACAACAGCAAGACCTTAACAACCAAATATGAATGAATCAGAAGAAAATGGCCTAAAAAATAACTTCAAGAGACTATTTGAAACTCTTAAAGAGAAAATGATAATTCCCTTAAAGAAAGGGAGGAAAAGACAAACAAAAAATTGGAAGACATCAGCAAATCACTTAAAGAAAACCAAGAAAAAGAAAGCAAATAGAGACAATAAAGAAAACACAAGCCGAGGGAATTATAGAAACAGAAATCATGAGAAAACAATCAGGAACCACAAACGCAAGCATCTTGAGGAAACAATCTTCCTCAAGACCCAGTAATACCACTTTTGGGTATATATCTAAAGTTTGCTCAATCGTGCCACAAGTACGTGTGCTCAATTAAGTTTATAGCAGCATTGTTTGTCATAGCCAGAATCTGGAAATAACCTAAATACCCCTCGACCGAAGAATGGATAAGGAAAATGTGGTACATTTACACAATGGAGTACTACACAGCAGAAAAAAATAACATCTTGAATTTTGCAGGAAAATGGATGGATCTAGAAAACATTGTTTTGAGTGAGGTAACCCAGACACAGAAAGACAATTATCACATGTACTCACTCATAGGGGGTTTTTAAACATAAAGCAAAGAAAACCACAATCCCAGAGAACTTAGACAACAATATGGACACTAAGAGAGACTTACATAGATCTAATCTACATGGGAAGTAGAAAGTATAAAAAGACAAGATCTCCTGAGCAAATTGGGAGCATGGGGACCTTGGGGGAGGGTCGAAGGGGGAGGGGAAAGGCAGGGAGGGGAGCAGAGAAAAATGTAGAGTGCAATAAAAATCAATTAAAAAACAGAATTGTTTCAATTTCAGAGTGTAATGATCAGAAACAACTAAGGGTTAGAATATATCCTCTCCTATACATAACTGTATAGGAGACAACAAAACTAAGTCATCAAAAGGCTCCAAGATGATGACTGGCAGCCAGCCAGAGATTATCTATTAGGTTAAAGAGCAAGGTCCTAAACTTGAGAGGCCAAAGAATGTAAAAGGGAGAAGGAGTTCCAGATGAGGTTATTGCCACATCAAGTTCAACAGGCAGAGAGTAAATCTGGGGAAGAAAAAAAAAATGAACAAACAGCCTCAGTCCTTGGATTGTCTGTCTCTGATCATAAATCACAAGACAGTTGCTATCAACTCATGTTTTGCATCCAGTGGCCCTAGCACAATGTGCCAGGTGTGTGCTGGTGGGGAGAGGCAGAGACCTTCAAGCGTTAGGTAATCTGAAACATACACAAAACCAAAGCAAAACTGCCTGTGGCAGAAGTTCTGGGATAGTTATGTTCTGTTGCCCAACACGATGTCATAGGCAGGATTTCTCTTGCTGTGACCAAACACTAGAACCAAAGCAACTTGGGGAGGGAAGGATTTATTTAGCTTACATTCCCACATTGTAGTCATCACTGAAGGAAGTCAAGACAGAAACTCAAACAGGGATGGAACCAGGAGGCAGGAGCTGATGAAGGGGTGCTGCTTACTGGCTTGTTCCTCTTGGCTTGCTCAGCCTGCTTTCTTATAGAACCCAGGACCAGCAACCCACAATGGAGTTGGACCTTCCCCCATCAATCACTAATTCAGAAAATACCCTACAGGTTTGCCCTATAATCTTATGAGATATCTTTTCAATTGAGGTTCTGTCCTCACAAATGACTTTAGCTTATGTCAAATTGACATAAAACTATCCGGAACACACAGCAGCTACAGCTGACTCTCTGTGAAGTGATTTGCTTAACTTCCAGTCTGGGAGGCCACAAGTTGAAGATCAGTTGATACCACCTATTTCAGCTCCAATGAGGACTTTTTGGTAGATGATGTCACCAAGGCAGAGCAGGAGAGGTCACATGGTAAGGTGATGAGTGAGATCGGGGAGTTGAGGAATCAACTTTTCTCTTTTTATGACTACTCACCCTTGAGAATTAACACACTCTGAGAGACTGGTCTCTTGCTTTGACTGGCATTCCTATGACCTAGTCATTTCCCACTCCTTAAAGGTTCTACCATCTCCCAACAGTCCTCATGGATGACCTTAGGAAGCATACTCAATGCCATATCTAAACCACAGCACTGCTCTTGAGACTACAACCAAAGAAAGCTGAACTGAGAAACATTCTATTCAGTACATGACTTCTCAGAAATAAAAGAAGAACTGTCAAAGGTGAGAGGCGCCTGAGGGGTACAGGGTGACTAACTGTGACTCGGGATCCTGGGATAGAGAAGGACAGTAAGTAAAAACTAATGGAATCCAGGGATAACATTGACTCTGATAATTAAAAGGAAAAAAAAGTTTTGGAATGGGCTAAAAAAAATTTTTAAAAAAAGGAGAAAAAGCCAAGATTTAAGAGTGTGTGGTCAAGTGACTTGACAAGACAATCCAAACCTTCTCTGATGAAGAATTCACAGTCTTTCTTACGAATGGATCGAGACTTACTGGCTATCCTCTGGGGGGATAGCAATTATATTATATTATATATAATGTTTAGATAAAAAAGAGCATATACCTAAAATAAAAGTCTTACAATAAAATACATGGAAAACTTTACCTTGTTACTCTAAAATGGGGACAAATTTCCCAGACAGAACACAAAATCACAAAACATAAAAGAATAATTGTTAAATAAATTCTTATCAAGACTAAAAATAGGGGGGTTGGAGGACAGTCTCAGCAATTAAGAGTACTCACTGCCCAATCATGAAGATGGGAGTTTGGACAGCAGCACCCACATAACAAGCCAGGTGCTGGGCACACACACAAACACATGGACTGACACACACAAACACAAGTGAATACATGAAAAAATAAACTAATAAAGGAGAGAACAGGAAGAAGACAGGGCCATCCAGAGAGATGGCTTGGTGGGTAAAAGTTCTTGTTACACAAATCTGGCGACCTGAGTTCCATTGCTAGAGCCCGTGTAAAAAGCAGAAGCGGTGGCATACATCTGCAAATCCAGCGTTCCTATGGAAAGATGGGAAGCAGACAGAAGCTTGCGCAGTAGCACAACCAAGAGAAACCCTGTCTCAACAAGATCCAAGGAGAGAGCCAGCACACAAATGGTCCTCTGGCCTCCACATACTCTCTGTGATACAGGCAGACAGACACACACACACACACACACATACACGCACACACACACACACACACACACACTTTGTGTAGTTGCTTTCAACTCTTTTGTTTGGCTTCCAGTCATGTGGCTTAGCAGAATCTGGAAGGTGTGTGCTGACAGTCAGAGGCAGATTCCTGCAAATGTGAGCTAATTGTGAGCATAAACAAAACAAAAGCCAGTGTCAGGAGTTCTCTCTCTCTCTCCTTTCCTCCCTCTGTGTATGTGAAAATTAGACTACAGAATGAATGACTGTGCTCACAAAAAGTTGGAAAAAACTAAAAGCTTATTTTCAACTTTTTAAAAAGTAAGAGTTCATTAGTAAATATGCGATTTCAACTACAGCAATAGTCACTTAGAAAGTAGAAAACAATCAAATCAAAAGAATACACACATGCCAGTCACTAGAAAAATCTGTGGCTGTTTGAGATGCCATACAGAAACAAATGACTCAAGTCCAGCCCTAAGAATGTGTCTTCTGGAAATCAGTGTGGCGGTTTCTCAGGAAATTGGGAATCAACCTACCTCAGGATCCAGCAATACTACTCTTGGGAATATACCCAAGAGAAGTCCAATCATACTACAAAAGCATTTGTGCAACTATGTTCATAGCAGCATTGTTTGTATTAGCCAGAACCTGGAAACAACCTAGGTGCCCCTCAATGGAAGAATGGATCAAGAAAGTGTGGATTATGTACTCATTAGAATACTACTCAGCGGTAAAAAAACAATGACATCTTGAATTTTGCATGCAAATGGATGGAAATAGAAAACGCTATCCTGAGTGAGGTAACCCAAACCCAGAAAGATGTTTATGGTATGTACTCACTCATTAGTGGACCCTAGCCATAAAATAAAGGACACTAAGCACTTAGCTCACAAGCCCAGAGAAGCCGAATGGCAAGGTTAATGAACCCAAGGAAAGCATGTACAGATCCTCCTGGAAGTTGGAAGCAAGCAGGATCATCAGGCAAAAGTTGGAAGCCCGGGGGCGGAGATAGAGGTGGGGGGTGGTGGAGTGGGAAAGGGGAGAGGGGAGGGAGAGGGGAGAGGGGGAGGGAGAGGGGAGAGGGACTGGGGAGAGCTTGGGGGAGTGGGAGGGTAGAGATGGAGGAGGGGTGGACGTTGGAGAAGGGAATAAGATGTCTGCATTGGGGGAGTCATTTTAGGGTTGGCAAGATACTTGGCCCTGGAGGGGATCCCAGGTGTCTACAGGGATGTCCCCAGCTAGGTATTCGGGCAGCGGAGGAGAGGGTGCCGGAACTGGCCTTGTCCCATGGTCACATTGATGAATGTCTTGATCACCATTATAGAGATCTCATCCGATGGATGGAGGTGGAGACGGAGACCCACATTCACATCAGAGCAATGCATTGAGCTCCCAAGGTGCAGTTGAAGAGCAGAAGGTGGGATAAGATGAGTAGGGAAGTTGGGACCGTGAGGGGCTGGTCCACCTACTGAGACAGTGTGCCTGAACTGATGGGAGTGCACCAATCCAGCTGGACTGGGACTGAATGAGCATATGATCGGACCGGACTCTCTGAATGTGGCGGCGAATGGGGGCGGACGGAGAAGCCATCAACAATGAAACCAGGACCTATCTCTTCTGCATGTATTATCTTTTTGGGAACCGAGTCTTTTTAGATGAACACCTTCCTGGGCCGGGAAGGAGGGGGGTGGGCCTTGGACTTCCAACAGGGCAGGGTGCCATGCCCTCTTTTGGGGAAGAGGGGGGAGGGAGGAGGAGTGGGGGGTAGTGGGAGGGGACCGGGAGAAGGCGAAGAAATGTAAAAATTTTATTTATTTATGTTTTTGAATGGAAAAAAATAAAAGAATACAAAAAAAAGAATGTGTCTTCTACTAGCCTGTGTAGAATAGGTACTAGAACCTAGCATGACTTGTTCACACACACCTGTGGCTTTTTAAAAACTACGATGGCTCATGGTGAGAAGGTTGTCACAGCATCACCTTTGCAGGTGCTATAAAAATACCAGTTAAGACTTGTTTTGCAAAGACAATCCCTTAACTTTTGAACTTTAGGCTCCCCTGACACTCCAGAACACTTTGAACTCCCAACCATGCACTCCAGAGCACAGCAGACTGTATACTACCATCTCAAATAGTATATCCAATGGCAGAAAGGCTTTTCTGGAATACTGTGTGGCACCACTGGCCATATGATCTCTTCTGCAATGCGTTCAATCTTTTGATAGTTGCAGGCAGTGTTTGTAGGGTAGAAATCAAAAGCATGCATCAGTACATTCGTGGGTGACTCATGGGTTCAAGAGCCCTGGGCCCTGTGGAGTCCTTGGTCTTCACATCAAAAACTCAGATCTCTTTGATGCTTCATAACCCTGCAGATAAAGTGTTGTCATCTGTCTTTCTGTAAACACACAAAAAGAAGAGTTCTATATGCTCCGCCCTCGTCTCTCCCCATAGTCCCTCCTCAAGTCATCGCAGTTAGCCTTTCACACTAGCACTTCACTGATTTGCACCAGTCAAGGTCAACGATAACTTCCACATGGCTAAACACCATGATCAATTTCCAGCTCCCCTCTCACTCCCTTCGACGGTCCCATTCGTCATGTCACCAGCAAAGGCCACACTTCCGCCCACAATGTGAGCTGACGTCATTCAGAGGTCTGCTCTTATCTGGATCACTTCCCTCATCGTGTTTCTTCATATCCCCAACTCTAAATGTTAGTATGTTCCGTGCGCTGACCTTCAAACTCAGGTAGGCTCCTGCCTGGAAATATATCTACAGATCTCTGTGTTACTAAAGGACACATTTTTCTCTTCAGGCCAGGCCGCTAGTCTAAACCCCACATCTGATTATCTAACATCTCCACCTAGAGACTAAGAGGAACTTCCACTTAAAATGGAGAAAATGAGTGAACTGTTGTGTGGGTGTGGGTGGGGTGTGGGTATGTATTATATAACTGTTCCAATGTATAGTGTTTGTACATACCAATGCATGTAGTATGAGTGGAGGCCAGAGGTCAATGTGGGGTGGCTTCATCCTATGCTTTTCCAGTCATGAAGGCCTTATACACCAGGACACTTCACCTACTTGCTGTTCTATGTTTGCCCCCAGATAGCTCATTTCCTTCACTATCTTTACGGACCTTCGCAAATGTCACTTTACCAGTGAATCTTTGCCAATCATAAAATGGCATCTACTCCTCCTCACTCCTTATCATCTTTCCTTGCTTTACTGTTACAGCACTTATCAGCCTTCTCACCCATGTTTGTTTATTTGCTCCCATGGTAACCCTTCCCACCCCCAAATATAATGGTTCTAATATTATACTCCCAATGTTTAAATCAGCATTTGCCTGTAGTATCTTTCAGTAAGTATTAATTGAAATTATCAGAAGAATCTTGCCCCAGGACTTGATCGGCTACATAAAGTGAAGCAGACAAAAACTCCCTCCAAGTGTTTGGAATTTACATGTAGCCCTTCTGACCAGTTTTCCCTACATAAGGGAGGAAAAAGAATTGGAAATTGTGTAAATGATATGTTTACCTAGAACCCAAGGCACAGGCCAGTTCCTGTGGGTCCATTAAGAGCAAAGGTCACCATCCACTGCCAGAAGGTCTTCAGAAAGGCAAAATTTGCATATTAAAAACAGCAGCCAAGGCTCCGAGAGACTATTCAGCACTTGCCCTCAAAGTCCAACAACTTGTGTAGGATCCCCTTGGACCACACAAAGGTGGAAGGAAAGAACCGACCCCACAAAGCTGTCCTCTGGCCTCACATGTGCCATGGTATGTGTGTCTCCAAATAACAACAACACCTATTTTATAAAAGACCAGCAATTTGTGTGTCAGTGCCGTGAATGGAAGGCTACATTTTCTGATGGTTCCTCCTAGCCTGAGTAATAAAGCAATGTGTCCATGAGGTACAATAATAAGCCCTTTTCAGTCTGTCCAAGGAAAGAACAGATAGTAAGTCTAACTGCCACAGACTGAATGTTTGTGTCGTATCTCCGCCCCCGCCCCCAAGTCAATAATGATAGGAGGAAGATGATTCCTACTGGATTAAGAGGGCAGATGTCTATGAATTGGATTAGCTCCCAGTGAAACAGGACCTTCGGGAGACCCTCTAGCCCCGTAGTTCTCAACCTTCTAATGTGACAACCCACTAATACAGTTCCTCATGTTGTGGTGACCCCAATCATAAAATTATTCCCATTGCTACTACATAGCTGTAATATTGCTACTGTTATGAACAGTAATGCAAATATCTGTGTTTTCTGATGGTCTTAGGCCACCCCTGGGAAAGGGCCCTTTGATTCCCGGTTTGAGAACCCCTGCAAGTTCTTCCACCATATGGCAAGCAGTAAGAAAGTGTCATCTATGAGACTGCCGGATCCAACCACACCGCAAACCTGTTGGCATCCTGACCTTGGATTTGCCAGCCTCTGGCTCTTCTGCGGGAACCCTATGGTTTATAATCCAGTAATCCGAACAAATGAAGAGAATCGGTTTAGGAAAAACTGTGCCCTATGCTACTGGAAGATAGTAAACAAGCAGTGCTGGCCACTTCTGCCCGCTAGGTGGAGCCCGAAGAGACAGAAAGCATTCGCTGGCAACCGGCAAAATCAAAGAGGGATTCCAAGCCCAACCCAGAGGATGCCCACCAGCAGCCTCCCCAGCTGACTGGAGTAAGGGGAGGGGAGTGAACCTGAAGTGAACTAATAAACAGCAGGGCAAAGCAACTCCCAGTACAAAGAAGAGCAAGCCCGATTTCAGTCTGAAACTGAAGGATTTGCTTTTGTGAAAGCTCAAAACTTTGAACCTTAGAAAAGGAGAGGGTTGAAGGTGCATCTGGGACTCACTCTGGATTAAAAATGAAAGATTAATAGTTACATTAAAATTAAAGCTATTGACTGACAGGACGGCACGGAGGTTTGTAAAGGCCTTTGCCACCAAGCCTGGATGTCCTGAGTTTGATCCCCAGGACACCCGTGGTGGAAGGAGAGACAGACTCCCTGGGGTTCCACTCTGACCTCCACACACGCACCTCCCTCCCCACACAAGTAAATAAATAGGGGTGCGTTTTTAAAACTTAAAGTTGTAAGGCTGTAATTTTATGACAAGTACCTGGAAGAAGGAAGGAGAAAAAAGTTATTAAGGAGGACGTTTGTAGTCCCGTCGTCTGTTGTCGTGCCCCCCCTCCCCACCCCAACTAACAGCAGCTGAGCAATACTCACACAGGGAAGTAAATTTCTGCGTAATTTGATCATTGCGATGCTTTAAAAATGACTGATTAAATGTGTTGGATTTTATTTCATGGATATGTCTTTCCACCACTTTAAAATACATCACATATCTATCTCATCATCAGAAAAATCTCAGATGGAGACAGATGGCTTGCCAATCAAAGAGTAAAAACTGGCTATGACTTGTGTATCATTTACTGTGAGCTCCCGTCAGCTGCCCATTACCGGCCCTGTTATTTTTCCAGCAGGCTCTGTGGACTTGCCTGAGTAAGGATGTCTTTTTAGAGAGAAACGAGCCATACTTTCAGGGGAGACAGGTATACCAGGCATAGTAGTACAGACCTATAAACCCAGTGCTCGGAAGATGGAGGCAGGAGGATCTCCAGTTCAAGGGCTGACTGGGCTACCCGGTAAGACCCTGTCTCAGAAAACATCAGAAAGGAAAGAGAGAAGGGAAGGAGGGAGGTCTGGTTTAGATGCTTTCTATTTATATGCAGCTGGAGGAGAGGACACCAAGGTCACGAGGGGTCCCCATCTTCTCTTTTCATCAGCCTAAAGTTAGCAGAAAGATGATGATAAGGGCCATGGGAACTTGACAATATTGCTGAGAAGCCTACAGACCGCTATAAATTTAAACTGAGACCAGATGCCTTAGTCCATTCAGGCTACTATAACACAATATCTTTGACTGGATAACTTACAAACAATAGAGATTTATTGATCAGTTCTAGGGCTTAGAGAGGCCATGATGAACGTACCGGTAGATAGAATGTTCTCGAAATGGGTCCCCCCCCCATTTTGTTTCTGTTGTTGTGAGAGAAATAAAAAACAGGGCCTTGAGAATACTATGGAAGTGCTCTGCCTTTGAACTCCACCCCAAGCCCTAGATAGTGCCTCTTGCTGAGTTCCCACACAGCCGTGCGACAGAAGTGGGAACACAGACTCACTTCAGGCTCCTTCATAAAGGAGCTAACCCCATCCAGAAAGGCAGAGCCCTCATGACTCCATTGTTTTTCCCAAAACACCATTTCTTAGCACTATCTAATCGATGGTTCCGTTTCAACATATGAAGGGAGACACACCAACGTGCTAGCACCGGTCAAGGAAGTTGCAGGCCATTCTTCTTTGGATGAAGACAGGAGGTAAGGTGGGGAACTAAGACAGGGTTAGGACTTGGCCAAACGGCTAGAAAGGACCATGAGAGTACACGGTAGCTGAGGACCATGAGAAGTACACGGTAGCTGAGGGTCATTCAAGGTGGTGAGCAGAATGACTGACAGCTGAACTTAGGGAGCCGGAGGGAATGGAAAGTCACAAGCCCCGCCGAGAGTCTTCTCAGCTAAGGCTACAGAAGCACACATGTTATAGGTAGACAGGGTGGAACCTTGCACTGCTGGCCTCTGCCAGAAAGTAGAACTCAATCGCTTTCTCAGCCAGTGACCCAGTTTCCTCTGCTTTAAACAGCTCTTGGCACCTGCAGCTGGTGCTCATTCTTCTGGCTGCAGGGAAGCCTCCCCTGACCTCACTTGGCTCCTCCCTGTGGTGACTGGGTTGTTTTACATGTCAGTCCCCTCTATACGTTTTTCTTTTTTTTTTCTCATTTACAACTCACGGGGTAAACTCTATCTATGGCACAGTTAAAACTTCAAGAGGTTTGGTAATTTGTCCAAGGTCACAGAGCCAAGTCTGGATTCGTTTTTTGTAATTCTAAATGCCCCCTTTCACCTTTACAACTTCCAGAAACAAGCCTCCGTGTAGTGTAGTAAGGCATTTACAAGGACACTAAGGGGCAGGGGAGACAGATAGAAGAAAGGCTCCTGGAGCCTTATCCAGTATTCCTGCTATATCATTTGTCCACACGGCAGGCACGGACTAGGGTTCAGAACGGAATGTGCTTGTTTGTATTTGGTTCCAGATTTAAAGAAGGAAGAGACAGAGTATCTGCAAGAGCCTCTGCTCGTCCCTGCACACCACCCCCTTCTTCTGACTTCCACTGCTCCTCTGGTACCCCCCTTTCTTCTGACTTCCACTGCTCGACCCCGCCCCCCTTCTGGTTTCCATGGCTTGTCCCCACACTTACCATATTAGTACTTGGCAAACAGAGTAATTCAAGGTTCTTTTGTCCGTTTGATAATAGGAAAGTCACAACTCAGGCTAAAGCTGCCTAGTCATAGTAGCGCCTGCCTGTATTTCCAGGTACTTGAGAAGCTGAGGCAGGAGGATCCCTTGAACCACTGAATTTGAGGTCGACCTGGACAAACAGCAAACTGGCCTCAAACTCAACAGAGATCCATCTGCCTCTGCCTCCTGAGTGCTAGAATTAAAGGTGTGCGCCAAGACGTCTGGCAGACTTTGTCTCATAAGAAAAGAAATGAAATGGAAGGAAAAAGTAAGAGAAGAAGAAGGAGGGAAGGAAGAAAATAACTACTAGCAATAGAACCAAAGGTCCAGCACAAGGGCTGGCAAGGTGTCTCAGTGGGCTAGGTAAGGTACTTGCTGCCAAACCTGTTGACCTGAGATCACCAGGGACCCGCATAATGGACAGAGAGAACCAACTCCTGCTAGTTGTCCTGTGTCCTTGGCACACATGTGGGGATACACACTCCAAATAAGTAAATAAATAAATGTGATTAAAAACAAAACAAAAAAACCAGTCCAGCTTGACGCCTCAAGTTTTCAGAAATCTTCTGTTTTTCTCAGCACGGCTACAGGATGACTCACACACAGAAGGTCCCAAACAGAACTAAATTGCAGTGCTCTGAAACAAAACAGCTACCCTGGCATGTTCTAAACTATCCTTAACAGAGTGAAAAGGGGCTGAGATGGGAGAATCCCCATTCACAGCCTCCACAGAAGCTCTTTGAAGGCAAGTGGCTATTGGCGCCAGAAGCAGGGGGACAGGCCAAACGATTTGCATCTTTTGGGAGCAGTTTGAGGAGCAGCCAGGTCTTTGAGCCCTGGGAGTGTGATTAGGGAAGTGGCTTGCTTTGTCTAACACCCACCACATCAACTGCAGTGCCAGGCTGTGTGTGTGTGTGTGTGCGCGCGCGTGTGTGTAGGGCGGGGGTGGGGGGTGCCTGAAGACTCAGTAGGGGACATCCCCCTGTTGTTCGTCTGTGGGAGGGATGGTAAGTGCCTATCATATGCCAGCCTGCTGCTGGGGAGCTGTCACCAGATGAGAGTGGTGTGCCCAAGGGGCTTTTCATTCTCCAGGCAGAAGCAGGCAGGTCACTCACCACCCAAAGTGAGCAACAGCAGTTTCTTAAAATTATATCGATCTAAAAAACAACACCAACAACAATAAACATAAAAACAAAGAAAAACAAGCTTACTTTCATGTTTTGTACTTTTTATAGGAAAATAAATAGGGTGCTTTTTGATGTTTTATTTTCAGATAACCACTTTCTTGATCTTGATGGAAAAAAAGATAAAATACTTAATAATTGGAGGTTGGGATAAAAGAGAGGTTTCGTTCCAAAATAAAACTCAGCTATAGCTATGAGAATTTTCAATGGGAGAAAAAAAAAAGTAAAGAATTTCAGTGATATTAGAAGCAAACTTGGATCTGATGCCCACTTAATATGACGGAAAGCAGGCTGTGGTGGTACTTGCTTGTGAGCCTAGCACTTGTGAGCCTGAGGCAGGAGGATGGCAAATTCAAAGTCAACCAATGCTACAGAGTGAGATCATGCCTAAAAAGAGAAAAAAATTAAAAAGCATGTTGGCCATATGCTTACGCTCTTGTGGTAAGCTGTGAAACAGTGCCCAAAGGCGAGTCGCCATCTCAAGTGCCCAAAGGCGTTCCCCGTTGTGATCTACAGAACCTGAGGACCCTGTCTAACTGGGCCTTCACAGATGCAATGAAGCTGAAGGTTTGAGTAAGGAGACTGCAGATTATCCGGGTGCATTTGAAGTGCAAAACCACAAGTATTCTTCTAGAAGGGAGGCAGGAGAAGACCTTGTCTAGACAAAAGAAGTAGAAGCAATGTCATCATGGAGGAATAAATTAGAGCAATGTGACCACAATGCAAGGAATGCCAGTGGCCACCAGAAACTGGAAGAAACAGGCAGGGCTGTGCCCTGAAGCCTCAAATGGTGTTATTGGTTGAATATAAAATGTATCCTACAGCATAGTGTGTTTGGTGCCAGGCAGTGGCACTGTTCTGAGAGGTTCTTAAACCTTGAAGGAGCTAATGCAAGGGAAAGGGATTCTTAAGGGCAGGCCTTGAAGCCAACAACCACATTGCTTCTGGCTCTGTTCCTCCTGGGGTCTGCTCCACTGAGCAAGCAGCTCCTAATTCCTGCTTCCACGTCTTGAGCTTCCCATGCCACCATGCTTTCTCCGCCATGATGGACTGTATCCTTAAACTGTGAGGTAAAATAGGTCCTTCCAAATCTCTTCTTGTCAGACACGTGCTTGCTGATTCAGAGGGAGGGCGGCTCTGTCAGCGACTCAAGTTTGGACCAGTAAAACCGATTTTACACTTCTGCCTTCCAGAACTATACGAAAACAAGTTTCTGTTACCGAAAAAAAAAGATTTATTTTATTTTTAAGTCTGTGTACATGTGTGTGTCTCTCGTGTGACAAGCATGATGAGTGCAGGTACCCAGAAGGGCAAGAGTCCAGAAGAGGGTGTTGGATCCCCTGCAACAGGAGTAATAGGTGTTTTGTGAGCCTCCCTGCATGAGCACACAGTGCAGTAAGGGACCTTGGTTACTTTTCTATTGATGGATACAACACCACGATCAGGGAACTCACAGAAAAATGTTGCTATCGGGGGCTGGAGAGATGGCTCAGTGGTTAAGAGCATTGCCTGCTCTTCCAAAGGTCCTGAGTTCAATTCCCGGCAACCACATGGTGGCTCACAACCATCTGTAATGAGGTCTGGTGCCCTCTTCTGGCCTGCAGACATACACACGGACAGAATATTGTATACATAATAAATAAATAAATATTGAAAAAAAATTTAAAAAAAAGAAAAGAAAAATGTTGCTATCCAAATGTCTATAAATGATCTTTCGTCAGGGGCAAACCTGAATTCAAGAGCAACCTGTGTCTCAGTTAACCTTCCCCTTGCTTTCATTTCTCTGTGGGTTAACCTTCCCCTTGCCTTCATTTCTCTGTGGGTTAACCTTCCCCTTGCTTTCATTTCTCTGCGGAATACTTCAGGGCAATCTGATAGCCAAAAGGAAAAATGCCTTTTGGTGTACTTTTTGCGGAAGTACGTTCACGAGGTATCTGTGAGCCCCATGGCCCCTAAAGCTCTAGATGAGGTCATATGCTCCTAGTGACCCTGTAACCCTGCTCTGCCCTTTAAATAGATGCTTACAGGCACACTGAGTTTCACGTCTGCATAGACTGCTTCTGGAAAGACACCCAGGGAACTGCTAATGGAAAATGGCCCTGAGAAGCAAGCTGCGGAGGGAAGGCAGGAAAGACATGGCATCTGTATTTCACCACAGGCTAGCTTGTCACTTAAAAGTTTATATTAGTGAGTATACTAGCCACTTATTAATATAGAAATTTTGAAGGAATTAAAAAAAAAAGAACCTTGGTAAAAGAAAAGCAATCAAATAAAACAACTGTCTCCTGAACGTGACAGGACCTTGGTCCTCATACTTGCACAACAAGTCAGTCAACATTCTGGCATGGATGGGGGAGGGGCACACAAGCCCCCAGCCCTGGCTGAGGAGCTGCTGATAGTGGAGTCAGTTTTCATTAGAGGTGTGGCTTCTGGGAGTTGACCACACTCCTGTGGTTGGTCCCACACCCCCGTCTGTATGGGCATCACTAACTGGACTCAGTGAGTTATCTAAAAAGGTGGTGTGGGCATGAAGTTGGAGGAGGAGCTGGGAGGAATTAGAGGAAGGAGCAAGGAGTGAATATGATCAAAATATATATGATCAAAGAATGAATTCTAAGATTATTGTTAAAAGTTAACTGTCTTACTAGCTCAGCTCAATGTGACAGTCACCTCAATGGTTTCGGCATTTTCCCTTTAGGGGGCAGCAGCTGCGCTCTTCATGGGCACAATCCAGCCAACTTGTCCCTTTCTCAAAGACAGAAAAAAAGAAAGAAAAGAAACTTGAAATACTAAGTATTCATTAAAGAAACGCATGGCCTAGAAATGTTTATTTAGTGGGTTATGGTGGGGGAAGGGAAAGGCGGTGGGAAGGGGAGGGGGAGAAGAGAGAGAAGCTGCCTCTCCAGAAGAAGGGCAGACAGGGAGAGGGAGAGCAGTCTGGAGAGAAGGCAGCATCTGCTAGCCTCAGAGGAAGTGGGGGGAGATTGGGAGTGGGCGGGGCTTGTCGCTTAATGGGATAGGGTACTCAGGTGACAGGCCAGGCCAGCAGATTACAACAATTCTGTCATTAAGACTTTTATCCTTTAAGTTTTATTTTATATGTATGAATAATTTACCTACTTGTATGTCTGTGCCATGTGCAGGCAATGCATATGGAGGCCAGAGGAGGACATCATATCCCTTGGAACTTGAGTTATAGACAGTTGTAAGCTGTTGAGTGGGTGCTGGGACTCGAACCCAGGTACTCTGGAAGAGTAGCCAGTGCTCTTAACTGCTGAACCATCTCTCCAGTCCCTTGTTCTGTAATCATGTACAGATGTCAATAATGAATGTTGACATCTAACAAGGCTCTTACTATTTGTTTGGGACAGTGCTAAGGAATATGTATATGTAGTATATACTATATATATATACAAGTAAATATATACCAGTATGTATGTATGTATGTATATATACATTTAAATATATCAGTACATCTCTGAGTTGCATGGTTTTTTGTGTTTTACTGTTTATAATTATTAAAAATAATATTGAATAATGCCGGGATTTACTATTAAAAGTTTGAAAATAAAGGGTTTAAAGCGACATTAAAATTATTCTGCATAATTCTGTTTGTGATTACTCTGCCCCTTTTCCTGGGGATTAGGTGTAACACCCCAATTCCACAGCTAGATATGAAGGAGTACTCACTTGCTAAGGCTTTGAAAATTATATATATATAATTTTAAATATCAAAAGTTGTGTGATAGGTACTATTATGGTCATTTTCAAGTTCAGAAAACCAAGGTTTAGAAACTGTAAATATTTGCTCAAGGTTCATGAGTGACAGAGCCCAGCTTGTTTGCTGACCCTAGGTTCTCACGCATGCAGTCTACTGCTGAGACCAGAGCTCAGGTTTGATTTTGCTTTACTAATTCTGGCACACGGCTCATTTATGAGTGTGGCTCTGTTCTGTACAAGCAGACACTTTGTGGTTGTCCTTGTCTTCAGATGAGCACTTCTTTAAGACTTTTTTTTCCCCAGAGAGACAGACGTCTCCGAGGACTCTAAATTATATGGGCTGGGGCTCAGAGACAAGGTTTAGGAATAGTAAGTTCCTGAGTTCACTCCCCAGAACCGCAGAAAAAAAGACCTCTAGGTGTTTCCGGATCTAAGGGTTATTGGCTCTTGTTAGAGAACTGTGCTGAAGACAAAGTCTTAGCAAGTGAGTACTCATGTAGGTGTGTGTCACACGAGACACCGAGGAAAGACACAGAAAAAGTGCTAGTAACCACAAATAGGTAATTCTGTAAAATAATTTTATTGTCACCTTAAATTCTTTATTTTTGAACTTTATAATGGTAAATCCTGACATTATTCAACATTATTTCTTAATAGTTATAAACAGTGAAACACAGTCAACCATGCAACCCAGAGATTTGCTGGCAACTTCTCCAAAGAGAATTAGCTGGATGTGCGATTGATTTACCTTGCAAATGTATGTGGAAGTGTATATTATGTATACACACACACACACACACACACACACACACACACACACACACACACACACACACATACATTTTCACCAAATGCATGTGGAGGTCAGAGAACAACTTTCAGAAGTTGGACCTGGGAATCGAACTCAGATAGTTAGGCTTGGCGGCAAGCACCTATACCCACTGAGCCATCTCACTGACCTAAAAGATATTCGTAAAGAAAACAAAAAAAAAATACCAACCAGGAAGAAGAGAGAGCAATGTCAGTACAGAGGAAGCTCAGAAATTTCTGAGCAATTCAAAATAGGGGATAGATAGACGGGTGGATGAGCAAGCACAGGAGAAGCTGCAGGCCCCGGCACAAGAATGACCATGTACCTTCCTTGGGGACCCCAGCAAGGCTCCACTCTGTCAACAGCCTTGTAATGGACTCTGGGGCAATTATCAGCAGCCTCATTACTGAGCTGGATGCTGTGCCCTGGGACATCCGGGCCCCTTTCCTGAGACCTGTGTAAACACAGCATGACAGAGGAGACTTTGCCCCAGGATAGAAGCCAGGGCACTGTCCTTAGAAAGTGGCAGTCAGCTTAGAGAAGGTTCTTTCAGGGGTCTTGTGACCTGAGAGAAGACAGGAAGAAACACCCAAATCTCCAGGATGACCTCAGGGACATGGGCAAACAAGCAGAACCTGCCGCTCCACCTCCTCCACACAGAAGCCTTGGCTGCCTGCTTGTGGGCTCTTTTTTAATTGACAGGTAATAACTGTACATGTTTATTGGGAGCAGTGTGGTGACTCCGCACATGCACAAAGTGGAATCATCGTTTTTATGTTTTTATCATTGCTTTTTATTTGGAGCCTTCAAGAGCCTAGCGGCACAACAGGGCTGGGGAGATGTCGCGATCTGTACAGTTCGTATTGTGCCCGCGTGAGGGTATGAGTTCCAATCCTCAGCTCCCACATGAAGATCCAAGTGTAGCACACACTCAGAGGTGGGGACAGGAAGCTCCCTGGGGTTGGCTCGTCAGTGAGAGAGCATAAAGGAAAGCACTGACCACACACACACACACACACACACACACACACACACACACACACACCTCTCTCCCTGTGAGTGTGTGTGTGTTGGTAGGAATAGGTGTATTCTTTATGTCAGGCTGTTAGAAACTAGAATTAAAGCTTGTGCCTCCTATCTGATTGCCTTGAAGCATGCTGTCCTTACCCTGCTCTTCCTGGTTGCTAGTCTACTCTACTCTTCATTGAGATGACCTTCTGTGTCCGCAGGAGATGCTTTACAGACATTCGGTCCCACCATCTTGGATAGGATTCCTGTCAGTAATTCTATTCAAGGAAATAGACCTAAACAATCGGGAAAGAAATCCACAAAGCTATTTGTACCAAACCGTCTGCTGAATTTCATTCATAAGAATAAACAAGGGACACTGACTTTTGAAAAAAAAATAACAACAGTGAAAGCTTCGAATACAGCATCTCGGCTTGAAGGGAAGAGATAATTCAAGCAAGGAAAAAAATTATGTTTTTTTTTTTCAAAAACCAATCAACTCACAAATGATAATTGCATTCTCAATACATGTATTAACTCATTAAAGAAATGGATGTGGGAATTAATACTAGAAAAATTCTAATTAGGACCAAAGGAGGGATTTATGACCAGTTGTAGTCTTAAACAATTACAGTTTGCTGTGAAAAGTTTTAGTCAGCCTGGGGAGGTGACTCATGCCTTTAATTCCAGCACTCCAGCGGCTGAGGCAGAAGGACCATGAGTTTGAGGCCAGCCTGGGCTACATAGTGAGATCCTGCCTTAAAAAGAAAGTGAACAAGCAAGATGTATGAGAGAAAATTAACACAGAGAAATAAATTTTGGGAAATCTAATGTTATAAAAATGTGGTTTTAGATAATTTAAAGGACCAAAGAGAAAAATAATCTAGAAGAAATGAGATAAAATCTTCTATGATAAATACTTTAGATAGAATAATCCCACTAGTTACTAAACAAAGTAAGGGGAAACACACACACACACACACACACACACACACACACACATACTATAGTAACTAAAAATAGAGTTAATATATAATGTATATTGTGTGTTGTGTATTTTCTGAGGTCTTTGGAACATATCAGTGAATCAGCAAAGAGCTTGCCTCATAGATCTTTTATTGTATTGACAAATGTCTTCAAAGTTCTGAAGGAAAATTAATAAATATTGGAATATGTGCCTGGCCAGACTGAATGCAAGATTAAATAATTTACAAAAGCAACTTGTGAAGTGAACAAAAGGCAAGGCCGTGTAAGCATGGCACAGAGGGAGAAAACTCCAGAAGTGAGAGGGAGGATAGCAAGGAGTGATATAGAAAGGAGGAAGGCAAGAGTCAGAGAGAGGGAAAAAAGCAAGCATTAGTCAGAGAGCTGAAGGGAAGAAAGGCAGGGCTCAGGGGGAGGAAGGAGGCAGGTATCAGAGGGAGGAAGGAGGCAGGTATCAGGGGGAGGAAGGAGGCAAGGCTCTAGGGAGGAAAGAGGCAGGTATCAGAGGGAGGAAGGAAGCAGGTATCAGAGGTTGGAAAGAAGGACACTAGACCTTCAGGTTTAGGAGAATCTCATCTGAGTTGCAGCATTCCCATTTATGAGACATTTTCTTCCAGATGGATTTTCCATAGCATTTACTGATAATTCCAGACTGTGGTTACAGAAGCCCTTTCCCAGCCCTCTGCTGAGTGCTTCATGTGGAAGAGCATCACCAACCCTTATGGAGCCATTTATAACTAACGAGGAATGCAAATATGCAAACATGAGTATACACAAAAATATACACACAGATACACAGCTGAGAGGCGGGTCCTCTTAGACAAAGAAAATCAAAGCTTCCATCCAAGGGAGCATGATAATGGCTCATGCTTTTAATCCTAGTCCTTGAGAGAAGGAGACAGAAGGCTTACAAATTTGAAGTCAGCCTGAGCTACAGAGTGATAACTTATTTCCAAAAGAAAACCAAAAGGAAATAGAAACTCTCTTCTGAGAAAATACTTAAAGATTCAAAAAAAATGTCAATGTGGGGCGTCATTTTTGGTTTTAGTTTAGTCTTTTGTTTTTTTTTTAAATATTTAAGTATTTATTTATCAATGTATTTATTTATTCATTTATTTAGACACAAGAATTTTACTTTGTAGCTCAGGCTGACCTCAAACTTGAAACAACCCTCTTGCCTCAGTTTCTCTAACACTGGGATTACAGGCAAGCCACTCTGTCCAGCTAAGAATAGTTTTCATTAAGAAATATAATAACATCATTAGCACAAGTTAGAAGATGGAGGGGAAAAGAGAAATTGAGAGAAAAACAAACTCAAAAGACGGGCCATCTTTCATGGTCAGATGAATGGACTACTTCCTAGAGTGGATACATGGGAAAACAGCCACAAACACATTTGAAATGGTGACAGCAACTGCTGTGAGATCAACAACAGCAGCTGATAGCTGCAGGTTTGCAGGTTTCCAGAGTGTGGCCGGGATCCTTCTGTACTAGAACTCTACTGTGCCTTTCAAAACTTCTATAAAGTAATAAGCAATTTAAATTTATTTCGATAGTAAATAATTACATACAATTATGTGTTATTAAAGAAGAGTTACGCATGCTCAGTGATCTTTTCCATAAGCATGTGAATAACACTTCACACATGTATATATATTTATATGTGTAACTATAAGCCAGCTTCAGTACTGGCCAAAAGTTCCAGACTTTTAGGAAATGCATCTTAGTTCAAAGAGAATTTATTGTATTAGCTACTTCACATTTAAAAAAGAAAAAGTAAAATATTCTCTCCAGCTTTTCTGACTCCGGATTTGAGAGGAGTTGTAAACACCATGTCACCTAACCATATTTGACTTTACAAACGACCCCAAACTGCTCACCTGAACACTTTGGACCTTGCCGAAGAGGAATTTATCCCCGAGGATTACTCACCTGCCAGGCTGTGATAAAGTGCGGCTTTGTGTTAGCTCACCTTCTTCAGCACTTAATATTTATTGAGCTAGGGAGTGCTGGAGCCCTGAGCGAGGGTCAGAAAGCCCTTCTGGTCCAGCTCTGACGGCAGCTCCAGAGTGACCCAAGGCCACACACTTAATCCTTAGTTCCTCCATTTGTGGAGCACAGAAAAAAATTAATAAATAAATAACTGTTTACTATGTTGTGCTGTTCCTGTGAGGATCAAAAATGATGAAACAAACAAACCCTTTGAAATGTGGCAAGGAATATGGGATTACAACGCAACACTGTCTGAGTCACAGACTTCTCCATTGGAAAGAACTTAGTAACTAGCTGGCTGTGCTTCCCTAATTCAGTTCCTCCTTCCTCGTCCATCGATTGTCCAGCCATTTCCTATATCAGTAGTGCTAGTCTCACAGTAGACACTGATTTAAAATTATATTCTCAGAACTATTTCCTCTTCCAAAATTATAAGGAAACCCAGGCCGCTGGTGCCACAGAGGACTTTGCCAGTCGTTACATCTAATGCCCTTGTTTGAAACATGAAGCAATAGCAGTCCAAGGGGATGAGTGGACTAAAATAAATACAGGACAATGAACACAGAACTTGGGTTAGAAGCTGGATTCCCAGTCCTTAGAAACCCAATCTTCTCTCCTGTCATTGATGAAATAAGCAAGAAGATACCACTTATGAATCAGCATGCTTAATAAAGGGACACACCGTCCTGATGAGATGAGACGAATTACTCCAAACGTTTCTGTAATTCAAAGGTTTTGTTCCTTTACTCACAAAGCAATTACACAAAATAAAACAAACAGTAAAAATGTGAAAATATCAGAAAAAATTAAAGTAAAAAACACTCAAATCTCTTTTGCAGATCATATTGTGTCATAATTGGGCACTTTGTCAAATTAACTAGCCAATATTTTAGTAAAACTTGGTATTGTTGAGTCCTTAACAGGACCCTCTGAAGAGAGGCTGGAGAGTCTAAGTGGTTCAAAATATCTGGTTTAGCCTAGTGTGGTGGGGCACACTTCTAATCTCAGCACTTAGAAAAACAGACCGACAGGGCTACATAGTGAGATCCTGTCCCCCAAATAAATAGCTAAATAGAAATAAAGGAAATAAAAAGAAAGAATATTGAGTTTTATATAACTGTGGATTTGAAGAATCAATATTATAAACATAACTGTTTCACCACAAGCCATCTATAGATCCAAAGAAATCCCCATAAAAATTCTTATGCCATCTTTAAAGAAATAAAAAAAACATATCTTAAAATTCATTTGGAACTACAAAAGACATCAGATAATAAGCAATTCTAAACATAAAGAATAACACTGGAGGTATCATCATGTGCAATTTCAAGTTATGTTACAGAGCCATAACATCAAGACTAATATGGCATTGGCACAAAAAGAGGCCTCTAAATCAAAGGAACCAAATAGAAGATGGGTATATAAATGCACAGAGCTATAGCCACTAGACGTTTTACAAAGATACTAAAAATCGACATTGGAGAAAAGAAAGACAGCTTCTTTAACAAATTATGAACGTCCACATGTAAACGAATAGAACTAGATCCTTGCCTCTCACCCTGCACACAATTTAGCTTCAAATACACCAAAGATCTTAACACAGGACTCAAACCTCTGAAACTGCTAAAGGAAAAAGTAGAGGAAACACTTCAAGATAGATCATTGGGGAGGACTTTCTGAGCAGCTCATGGAACGAGGTTAACAATCACCAAATAGGAGCTCGTGAAATTAAAAAGCTTCTATACAGCAAAGGAAAAGTCAGTCAAGTGCAATAGCAATCTACAGGGTGGAAGGAAGTCTTCCCAGCTGTACGTCTGACAGAGGATTAACAGAATGTACAAAGGACAGTTCAATCAAAGAATTATTGAACTGAATAATTGTCAAAAGAAGGAATACAAATGGCCACTAAATATTTTTTAAAGGGTTCAATTTCCTTAGCCATCAAGGAACTCTACATAAAAACTGCTGGAGAGTCTCTCATTCCAGGCAAAATGCCTGTTATCAAAAGCAAAAAAAAAAAAAAAAACAAAATGAAGAACTAAAAAACACTAGCAAAGATGTGAGGGAAGAGGAATCCTTATACACTGCTAGTGGGAGTGAATGCTGGTACAGCCATTAGAAAACCCATGTGGAGGTCTTAGGAAAAAGCTAAAAATAGAATTATCATGTGAGGGGCTGGAAAGATGACTCAGTAGTTAGGAGTACCTGCTGCTCTGCAGAGGATCCAGGTTTGATCCTCAGCACCCACATGGCAGCTCACAACCATCTGGAACTCCAGTTTCAGGGGATTTGGTGCCCTCTTCTGGCCTCACCTGGCAGCAGGCATGCAAGTGGTGCACAGACATACATTCAGACAAACGTAAATATAAAATATACATAAAATAAAAGTAAGAAGAACTGCTATATAACAGAGTTTTAAAAAAATGTTTATTTATTTATTTATTTATTTATTATGTATACAATATGCTGTCTGTGTATGTGCCTGCAGGCCAGAAGAGGGCGCCAGACCTCATTATAGATGGTTGTGAGCCACCATGTGGTTGTTGGGAATTGAACTCAGGACCTTTGGAAGAGCAGAGCAGGCAATGCTCTTAACCTCTGAGCCATCTCTCCAGTCCTATATAAGAGAGTTATACAATTTTGGGCCTATACCAAACACCTCTAAGTCAACATTCTTGTTTATTACTGTTCTAATCACAACAGCCAGACTAGAGGTCTGTCAATAGATGAGTGAATTGAGACAATGAGGTACATATGCACAATGGAATTTTATTCAATAATAAATAAAAATAAAATTATGAAGTTTCCAGAGAAATGAATGGAATTGAAAAAGTCTATAACTTGAGAGAGAGAGAGCAAGAGAGAGAGAAAGAGAGAGAGAAAAAAGAGACTACAGAAGCAGTTAATACTAGGGGAATACACATCTGTTCCTCCCTCTGCACAGCTTTACCCAAGGCTCCATATCTGTCCATCATTAAAGAGGAGATCCCCTCCTTGCTAACTAGGACAGCTTTTTCAGCCAATTCCAAATAATATGACCTCTGAAAGCGGTGTCTTTTTCAGCCTGCAAAGGTTGTCACATGACTCTCAGGTTCACAGACCCCATGTGCTAGATTCATGTGGAGGGGCAGTGGCCTATATTGGTCACACAACCTTCTATTGTGCCATTATCCTCCTTCTGCCCTGACCTCATCTCATGAGGAGGCACATGCCCTTACTCCCCCAACCCCCACCCTGCCCCAGCTTCTGCCTGGACTGGGAAGGTCTTCATCCTTTTCATCCTAATGTCTCAGTCCTGGCCCTTCAGACACCTTTCAACACTAGCTTTTCTCTAAAGAGCTCCAACCAGATTAGATTGCCCCATTCTCACTGCTGGGGAACCCTGGGCTTTTCTAAGCTCTGGGAGCCAAGAGTGAGTGGATATATCATTAGTTCCCCATAAATGTTTGCTTGGCAGGGGTGGGGTGGGGTGGGGTGGGTTGAAAAGAAAGATGGAAAGAAGGAAGGGAGTGAGGGGGAGAGAGGAAATGAAAGGTGTACTAGTTACTTTCTGTGGCTGTGATAAACACCACAGCCAGAGCTACACAGAGAGACTAGCAAGACCCTCTTAAAAAAAAAAAGGAAAGAAGGAAGGAAGGAAGGAAGGAAGGAAGGAAGGAAGGAAGGAAGGAAGGGTTCCTTTTAGCTTACTGTTCCAGAGGTAAGGAATCTATAGGGATGGGAAAGGCACCAGGAAACATGGCAATAGGAAAAGGAAGCAGACAGACAGGCAGAAAGACAAGGAGAGAGTGAGCAGGAGACTGTGTAAGACTAAATAGTGAGAGAGAGAGAGAGAGAGAGAGAGAGAGAGAGAGAGAGAGAGAGAGAACAGGAGACTGTGTGAGACTAAATGGTTAGAGAGGGGGGGAGGGGGAAAGAGAGAGGAGACTGTGTAAGACTAAATGGTCTGAGCCCACCCCAGTGACTGCTTCCTCCTGCAACGCTCTACCTCCTAAGGTTCCATAACCCAAGCAGAGCTACCAGCAAAGGACCCAAGTATTCAAACACACGAACCTAGTGGGGACACTTCTCATTCAAGCTACCATAGAACAGCAGAGACGAGAAAGGAAAGGGAAAAAAAAAGAGGAGAGAAAAAAATGAGAAACTGATTGGTGGTGTTGTCATTCCGTGTGCTAGGATGTAAGGAAGTCAGTGCACTAAGCTTTTGAACAAAATTCATACATTTACTTATCTATTTTCTGCCTACCTGAATCTGAAAGAATTTACAATTGAAAAATATTTTGTTTTAGTATCACAAATACTTACATTTTGGGATGGCTGTATGTGTGTGTATGGAAAGGGGTGCTTAAGCCATAAAAGTAGAATTGAAAACCTTACTTCAACACCAGGATAGATAAATATGATAGCTAAATTCATGTGTCAACTTAGCTGAGTTAAGCAGTGCCCGACTTCTGATGAAACACTTGCTTCTGATGGGGTCTTTCTGGGTCTTTCTGGATGAGATCAGGTTCTGAATCAGAGCTGAGTAGGGAAGGTCATGTTCAGCAGTGTGGGCAGGTACCATCTCATCCCCCGAGGGCCAGAATAGAATACAAAGAGAGAAAGAGCTTAAATTTGCTCTCTGGGCTTGAGCTGAGACATTTATCTTCTGTTACCCCAGGACAGTTCTATCCCTTCAGACTCAGACTGAAATTACATGGCTGGCTCTCTGGGTTCCCCAACTAAGCAGGTGGTATATCATGAGGCTTCTCAGCCTCTGAAAACCACAAAAACAAATCCCCAGGATAAATTTCACATTTCTGTGTACAGTCATCTTTTGGTGAAGGATTAGCTACAGGACCCTTCTTGAATTCAAAGTTCCTTATATAAAATGACATATTTATTTGTATGTGTTGTGTGTTATAGCACAAACGTAGAAGTCACAGGACAACTTGGAGATAGTTGGCTCTCTTTATACCATTTAGGTCCTAGGGACTGAGCTCAGGTCATCAGGTTTGGTGGCAGATGTCCTTACTCACTGAGTCATCTTTCCAGCCTTTTATTTACATCTTCTTGTATACTTTAAATCATCTATAGACACTTACACTTTAATAGAATACAAATGGCCATATTATACTGTTATTATACATAACAACAAAAGAAAATCTGGATATGCTTCATATATATGTATATATGATTCTTTTTCAACTATTTTCCATGTGCAGTTGAGCCTATGAGTACAGAGGGGTGAATACAATCCTGTCTGAGCTGTTTCTCTGGGTGTCTCTGATGTATCTGGAGCTTTAGTCCTAAATTCCTATCAGCTATACCCAAGCTGCTATGTGATTCTGGGTTATACATTTCTCCGTGTTGTTTAAAATGAGGGAAATCCTAAAAAAAAAAAAAAAAAAAAAAAAAAAAAATGACATTCCTACCAAGTTGCCATGGCCAATAATTACGATGCAATTTTAAACTGCCAACTTTTCATAGGTCCACAGAAGTGATCATGTACTGTCTGAATTCTCATGGTCTCTGAAGACCACCTTCTCTACTGTTTGATTCTCTTGTTTATTCCTCACCCTTACTAATACCTCTAGGGTTTATGGCGCGGAGCTATCCAGCCATTCACTCCCATTAATTCTATTTCTGAAATGGCTTTTGTGTGTGTTCCTGGCCTCTCTGTTCCCTGTGACTCCTACTCTGGTAATACTTCTCAGTTAGGTGCAATAGCTCCCAAAGCTGATGTCTGCCTCTTTAGCTCATCATTCTCAATTATGTCCATTGCATCCTGGGATACTGAAATGAGTTCTGGCTGCAACTATCTTTGGCTATAGTCAGTGTTCTCTGGTCTCCAATCCCTTACTTAGCTTTCTATTCCAATTCTTAATACCTGTCTGCTACAGACTTTTTTCTTTGATTACCTGGAGAAATGAAGTATTTCAGGGCTGGGAAGTCTCAAGTCAGAAAAGTACTTGGTGCAGAGTCACGGGAACCTGAGTTCTGATCCCCAGCATCACCTAAAAGGCCAAGCATAGAGGCAAGCACCTGCTTAGAACCTGCTACAGCCAGTACCTTTATGCATGACATTTTCATATGGGCTAAGAACATTATAGTCACCAGCACCACCCTTCCCTTTCTGTTTAAGAATAATGGCATAGTTTTTAAATAAATGTCATCCTATCCTGATAGGCAGCTTTCACTCACTGATAGTCCCTGGGTTTTTAAAACGGTTTAAGCAGATATTTCCCCCAACTAATCACTTCTAAATTGGCAGTTCAAAATAATTCTTGACATAGGATCTCAAGCATTAATGATCACAACACAGTACTCAGAAATAGACCCAAAGTTTTAGGCTAGCTGTCAAGAGGCTTCAGTGACCCAACATGAAGTTATTGTACTTTTCTGAACCTGCTTGTCATAGTAGGATTAGTACCAAAAATGTGTCTGGAGGAGAAACTAATGCTTATCACTGAGTCAGAGCCCATCAATAAAGATTGCATAAATAAGGAGAGTTATAGAAGCTAGAAAGATGTCTCAGCAGTTGTGAGCACTGGCGACTCTTCCAGAGGACCAGGGTTGATCTCTAGCACCCTCATGGCCTCTCACAACTGTCTGTAACTCCAGTTTCAAGGGATAGAATAACCTCTTCTGGTCCCCTTGGGTACTAAGCAAGCAAGTGATACAGACATATTTGCAGGCCAAACACCCATACACATAAAATAAGAATAAAAATTTAAAGATTAAAAACAAATAAAGAGAAGCATGTTGTGTTCTTGACCTAGGAGGTATTCATTGTTAATAGACCAATTTTCCCTGAAACAAACCAAAAATGTTTATCACAGTCCAATAACGACAGCAACAGTATGAGCAGAATTCTTTTGGAACTTGGCAAAACAAAACATCGATTTGTCTGGGTGAACACAACAATCTGCAAAACAACCAGGAATGGTCTAGTTAGGAAAGGAGCGTTAGGGAAGACTGCCGTTGGTTAAGCTCCAGTGTTTACTGCTCGTGGTCTGTTGCAGGAACAGAAGTGAATCCAAATAAGACTATGACTGGACTATGTAACAAGGTGATGGAAATAAATGTGTCATTCAGACAACAGGCTAGTCACGGGAGAAAGAATAAGGTTGAGTACCTACCTTGAGCTTCCAGAAGACAAAAGTGTCAAAAAGGACTACAACCTTGTAGCTGAGTATTCTCCTGTGAAGGAGGACATGAGGCCCGGCCCTTGGCCTCACCATCCCCATGGGATGAATCCCCACTGTGGGGCCCTAGTGTGAGCCAGTGGCTTCTAAATGGGAGCTGCAGGAGCTCATCTCTCAGCATACACTCATGGCCTTATGGGAGATTCCCCATGTGATTTTCACATTCAAGAAGGAAACGTACAAGTATGTACCCTTGATAGTGAGATACCCAGAGGCTGAGGCAGGAGGATAGCAGTGAGTTCAAGGCTAGTTGGATTACATAGTAAACGAGGGGTGAGCCCCAATCTAAAAAATGGAGAGAACAACAACAATAATAGCAAAAGTAAGAGGAGGGAAAAGAAGAAGAAAATGTTGCAGTTGGTTTCAGGAGAGTCTTCGTCGGTAGAGGAGGCCTTGGAAGATGAGTGAGAACAAGCAGCCTCCTGGAAGCAGACAGATCTCTCTGTGCAGATCCCTGTTCCCTTCCTAGGAGGAAAAATCACCTTAAGACTTAGGATCCAATGGAAAGGGGAGACACAAAATAGCCACTAGGTGGCAAAATGTAACTCGGACTCTGCAATTTATTGGCAAACAGAAGTCAAAGTTCATGCATGGGCTAGATGATGAAAGTGGACCAGAAAGAGGGAGAGAGCTACAAGCAAGACAGTGGACAGGGGAGGCAGTAATCCCAGGTATGCACATAACTTCCTACTCCACACTGGAGTGAGTAGTAACCTGCCCTAGTGACAGAAGACAGGCAAGGGCGGGACTCAGACCCCTTAGGGACGAAAGCTTAGGCCACTACAGCAAGAATGCTGACCAGTACAAGCACACTGAGAGCAAGACCTCATTTTGTTATTGCGGAGTCTGCGTCTAAGTGTTCCGGCTTTTGAGTTCCAGACTGAAGCAGCAAGCAGTCTTGTTGTAGCTTCCTCAGTCAATGCCTCCTGGTGCTGAGAGAGCCACACTCCTGGTCTTTTCCTCCTCTCTGATCCATGATCCTTCGGTCCTTCAGGTGTTTCCACCTCCAGTCGCTTTCACCTGAGCCCTTCTTCCGACATCTTCATGCATGCTCACCTGCTGCCAGGTGCTATTGGGCCTCAAGGTTGTCTCAGACTACTTTAAAACATGAAACTTCTGTCCACAAGGCTCTGAGGGAGCCAGAGCCAACTCTGCAGTCTAGAACATACACAATATTGCTACTTTTCAGCCACAGTATTTTTGGGGGAGCTGAAAAAGGTGAAATCAGCCTCCAGGCCCATGAGTCCAAAAGGATCAGAATAACAACCAATTTGTCCTTTTTTACCTTTGGCCCTGGTCCATGTGACTCTCCCTTTCCTGACCAAAGGGCAGAGGAAGGTCTCTGAGCACAGAGCGGGAATCTGTCGCATTGTTCAGAACCTGCAGCTCCAGTGATAATTAAGGCTTGGGGGAACTTGGTTTTTCAACTGTGTTTCAGGTTTCCGTTTTTGTTGCAAATTTTAGTTACTCAGAGATCAAACCCCTGTGTCCCTAGGATGACTGTTTGCTTAGTGAGCAGGCGGATAGTGAAAATGTAAAGCTCTGGAAATTTCTCATTTTTCTTTCTTTCTCAGCGGCGCCTCCCACAGCCCTGCACCAGGAGGCCAGTGTTTAGTCACCATTGTCATCATGAGTCTATTTAACATGGCATGGTCACCGAAGGCTCAGGTCCTTTGGAAATGAGAGTTGAGTCAACCTCAAACAGCTACAGGGCAAGCCGCTATTTCAGACTCTCACAATTTCCTCTGGAATCTATTTCAGTGTCCTCCTTGCACCTGGCTGGCCTATCTGAAGGTAATTATGATTTCACTGGGTATGGGGTTATGCGCATTCAGTGCTGTGTTCCATCTAGTTGCTGATTGTGCCAGATTTTTAATACACATATTCAAAGCAATGTACGTACCATTGGGAAGTTACGTGAAAGCTTCTGGGGTAGTGGGAGCTATCTGATATACTAAAGCAGCGATTTACCAAATGGACCTTTGAGATCTGAGGCAGGGGTAGGGGTGGGATGGGGAAGGCTACATTTTAATAGTGTTTAATTTAATTCTACAAGATTAGGCAAAAAAAAAAGCCTTAGTGAATATAAATAAATAGATAACCATAGACCTTTCCTTTCCTAAAATCGATACCATTGCCTAACTGAGTGAGTGAACACAGAAAATGTCCTCAAAGGTACAAGTCCAGTTTTCTAGACACTAAAGTGTTTCATTTTCCTGTCAGGGGCAGAACCCACATGGCCAGGCAAGGTAGCTCATGCCTGGGATCCTGGTATGCAGGAAGCAGAGGCGGGAGGATTGCCAGTTCTAGGCCATTACGGACTACATAGAAAGACCATCTCAAAATACAAACAAAATAATACACACAGGATGTACAGGGATATTCATTCTATTTTCCCTTTGCTATTGCTCTCAGAGTTCACACTCTTTATGTGGAGTAATAATTGCAACACACAAGCTTCTAGATGGCAGCTCACCAGGCACTCCCTGTCCTGTTCACCTCACAGCCCGCAAGCACGTGCTAACTGAAACTTCCAGGGCAGTATTCAGTATTTATGAGAATGACGGCCTGGTGTGGTGGCGCACGCCTTCAATCCCAGTACTTGGCAAGCAGAGGCAGGAGGATCTCTGTGAGTTGGAGCCCAGCCTGGTCTACTTGGTAAGTTCCAGGACAGTGAGGACTCAATAGACAGCCTGCCTCAAAAAATAAAATAGTGGCCTTTGATGAATTTACAGACACCTTTCTTACTGCCTTGAAAATCACTAGTAGGTCCCCAGCACTCGCCAACCTCAGGGGAAACCCCTCACCATCATTAATCTAAGTAGACTGCAATAGCCTACAAATACTTGTTTGAAAACTCACTTACTATGTGCTGCATAATGAGAGAACAAGGTGACTAAAAATGACATCATCTTTCTTTCATCAGATTTACAGCACAGCTGAAGAGATGGCTACAACAGGTCCTCACACATAGGAGGAGCTGGAGCTCAGCACTGTACTGAATCCATTCTTGCCAAGGTCCCACTGAGCTTCATATGACCGGACCCAATGGCCATGTTCAGTTAACTGTATGTGGTTTCTCGACTAGTTAACTGCACCCTACACTTCCAAACACTTCTTCACTTGACTTCCGGTTCTGTGTTTTAAATGCTTATGATTCCTAGATTTGTATTTTCAACTTCTGTATTGTGTCCCTCAGTACCTCCTCTGGGATAGGTAATGACACCTAAACTGAATATGCCCCAAAGTGAGTCCATTCTTTGTAAGTCCAATCCCCTGGCAGTGTTCCAAACAGGATCCCTGTGAACATACTTGATGAGATCCTCCAAGATCTTGGAGTCATCTTTATCTTTCTTATATTGAGTTTGCCAGGAAATCCTTCTGGGTTTATTTGAGCCCATATCACAGTGTCCACATCTTCTACCACCCATCACCAGGAGCTCCTCGTAAGATGCCGTTCTCTACACCTGGATCTTCCCAGCACATTCTCTGCTGACCCCTCTGCCTCCAGTCCTTGTTCTTTTCTCTCTAGAGCAGACAGAGCCTTCTAAGCTGGTCACTGTCACCTCCTTCTGTACCTTTCCAGTGACTTCCTTCATACAGAAACCTGCCCAGAGTTTTCTGCTTATGATTCCTAGATTCATATTTACAGTCCCTGCCTGCTTCTTGGATCATCTTCCCTGATACCCATTATTTGAATTTTCTTTATGTATCCTTACTTTGGCATCTGCATCCCTTTACCCAGAATACTGTTCACCCAGATATCCCTGTGGCTCTCTTGAGTTCTTATGTGAGTCTGTACAAAAACAGCTATTCAGAGACAACTCCAAAACAGCATTCCTCTCTACCTTCTTCTTTCCTGGTTTTATTTTTTCTTACTGCTTCTCCCCCAACCCCCGTAAGACCTAAACTAATGAGTGACCAGTACAAAGTAGATACTTCTTAAATCTAGGCTACGTGAATGCGGTAAGAAAAGGGAAATTAAAATAAGGCATCATATGTTAAATTGGTCTCATTATAGTAGTGAAGGAAGCCAATAGCCCTCAGTAAATGTTCGTGGGTTTAAAGAGCAGCTACACAATGACCGAAGCCGGGGCTCTGTAACACTGTCTGGACAGTAGCACATGGCTCCTCGTGACCTGACCCACGGCAAGTGGTCAAAAAGCTCTATTGAGAAAGAAATCAAGCACGGTTTGGTGTTGCTCTTTCCCAGAGAAATGTGACCAGCAATATCTGATTATCTGTGTAACAGACCTGTTTAGGAGTTGGACAAGAGAGATGAAAGGAAGGAGTATTGGCTCTGTCTTAATTTAAAAAGCAATGAAACAGAGAAGTCCTGTGACAACCCAGCTGCATGTGTAATTGATACCTAGCTTATGATCTTGCTTCCAGGACCTGAGATGGGAGAAAAGAGAGGCGGGAGGGGAAGAGGGGAAGACAGGGAGGGAGAGCGAGGCAACATGAATGAGAATGAACTGTCTGTATATCAAAGTGAATATGCGTTTTACATACCGCCTCAACCCGAAATTCTCCCCATCTCTAATTCTGATCATAACTCCCTTAAGATATTAAGGAGGGGGGCTGGAGAGATGGCTCAGAGGTTAAGAGCACTGACCACTGACTGCTCTTCCGGAGGTCCTGAGTTTAATTCCCAGCAACCAGATGGTGGCTCATACCCATCTGCAATGAGATCTGGTGCCCAGAACATCTGCAATGAGATCTGGTGCCCAAAACACTGTATACATAATAAATAAATAAATAAATCTTTTAAAGAAAGATATATTAAGAAGAAGAAAAGTGGTGTGCTTGAGGCGGGACGGGGGAGTGTGTGTGCATACATCTACAGATGCATGCAGATACAACTATAATGATTTGGGCCTATGTTTACAAAAAAGGAATTTAATTTAATGGCATGAAAATAATTGAGGTTTACAGAATGAAACATGAAATTTAGTGGGGAATTTCTTTCTTTTGGGGGCTTCTGCATTTTCCCTTTTATTTATTTTGTGGTGTGCGTGGTATGCATATGTGCATGCGTGTTCACATATGTGTGTGCTGTGTATGTGGTGGCCAGAAGTGAATGCTGGGTATCTTTCCACACTTTATACACTAAGGCGAGGTCTCCCACTTGAACCCAGAACTCACTGACTTGACTAGTCTAGCTATCCAGCTTGTTCAGAGACCCCTGTTTTCATCTCCCTGGTACTGAGAATTTGGGGAGACACTGACCTCAGGCAAGCACTTTAACCCTGAGCCAATTCCCTAGCCACTTCTTTAATTTTTAAAATAACGTTCTAGTTAGCATACAAATTAATGGGCTTCATTATGACATTTTCATACACGTACTATTGCTCACATTTGCCCCCTTTTTCACCCCACTCTGTCCTGACCTCTGCTTTACTCTCAGCTCTATTTATGTAAAGCATGTTTTTCTTCACAATTAAAGAAATCATTATATACCAAGGGCAGTATTACTGATATATTTAATTAACTGTATGACATAAGTTTTCCTGCTCCAGCTGAGGCCCAAAAGAGCTGAAAGCAGTGAGAGTCTGAGCTGGTCCTCTTAGTTCCTGTAGATGTCTGTAGAGGATATTTCTGGCTATTCCCAGAAAGGCGGTGCCCCTGGTTACCATGCAGGCCTTTAAATATATCCCCTCTTTCTGTGTATTGAGGCCTTCAGCCCATTGTTGATTTGTGTTCTCTTCAATGTGCCCATATCTCGGTGACTCCTCCCCATCTTGTTCCCGACAGTACTGATGGACCTCTGCCTCCATTTCCCCTGCTTCCCACTCACAGCAGGCCCCTCTCCTTCTCTTCTGGAACCTATGAAAGTCCTATGGTGCTTACCTATGGTACCGTACTTACATAACAAGTTGCTGTGACACAAGTATCGGGGTACCATGTCTGAGGAAGGCTTAGGGAAGATAATGGAACAGTCACTCAAAAGAAAATCATTGCCAAGCCCTACAGTCACTTATGCCTCCCATTATTCACCAAGTCCTCTAGGATTGCCTTAGGACCCAGCTCTGGCCCAGGAGACACAGTCGAGGCCCTGGGTCAAGGGAGAAGAGGTGTGCAAAAGCTCCTCCGTTCCTGGAAAATGAAAACAGAGAAGGCTGCTGTTGCCTCTTCCCCTTTATCTCCTTCCTCCCCATTCAAACACAGAATAGATGGCTGATTTGCAATGCTATCTCATACCATGGGAGAAAGATCAGAAGCACAGGCACGGGAACTCTGACATCATCAACTATGAAACCAAGGTGCACATCTGCGTGGACTTCTAACTAAGGAAAACCAATCTGACTAAGGAAAACAAATCGTGGTTTTCCTGTCGTTTGCAGGCGAATGAAGGTCTACTTGATGTCCAGTCACTTCCTTATCCGTGTCATGGCTCCCTTCAAAGAAATAAGTCACAATACCATAAGCAAAACGTTGAGGCTCCTTATTTTAAATTAGGACCAAGAAGAGAATTAAAGTTGAATGATCGAACTCTACGAAGGACGGGAAACTATTAGTATCTGTAAATAGTGGGATCTTGAGTGGTAGGAGCTCAAGGTAGGTGGTTCCTCTGCCATCAAATACTACAGCCTTAGAAACAGAAGAATTCCTAGAGGTGAACTGTGGTCAGAGGAGGCCATTGTCAAGAACCCCTGTTTCTGTATCCAGAGTAGCAATTTCATTTTGAGAAGCAATTTCAGAAATGGCATTGTGGAGAAACGGAAGGACCAAGTGGACTTCTGGTAAATATATACACAAGGACAAGGCCTTTACTGCCCGGTGCCTTTATTCTCTATGTGACTTCGCTGCACATGGAGAAGGGAAACAATGAGGCCTTGACTCTTTGTCTATGGTAATAAACAGGCAAGTAAAGCAGACTTCACTTTTAAAACCTGCTTATGGCTCTCCATTTAAAGTAAGTTCTTAGAGAGAGCATATTCGCATTCTCTTTTTAATTTACCCTTGCCTTTCTATAATACAAGCGACTGTAAAGAATGAGATTGTTTCAAGAGCACCCTAGAAGCTATGATACTAAGGCCATGCTTTTAGCTGGAAGGTCAGGCGGCCCAGCCTGCTGTTCCTTCCCGTAAGGGCTCCAGCATGCTGGGAAGTCTGTCATGCTCACATGGACCGGCTGTACAGACTCCACAACACTTAATTGGTATCTAATTGCAACTAAGCACAGGTTAAAAATAGTAATGTTGCAGCATGCAGAACTCACTAGTATCTAACTTCTTCTGACGAACTCAGCACTTTACTCAATCATTGAACTTGTCTCTGAGATCTCTCTCTCGGGACAATTTCATATACCAATACCATAGTCGTCAGGGTCCACTTAGAAAGCTGGAATCACTGGGGAGACTTAAGAGAAAAAATGGTTAAGAGGCAAAAAATGGCTAATAAATGGTAGTCAACTACTAAGAATGCAAGTTTTTAGAGGCAGGATCTCATGTAAGCCAGGCTAGCCTCAAACTCTCTGTATTGCCAAAGATAACTTGGGATTTCTGATTCTGATGCTGCCAGCTCCTAAATTATAGGCATGCACACCGCACTTGGTTTACTGGTTTACTCAGCACTGGGGCTAGAGTGCTCTGGTTTACTGGTTTACTCAGCACTAGGGCTAGAGTGCTCTGATTTTTGCACACTTGTCATGGTTTGTCACAGTCACCCCAAAGCTTGACTGGGGCCAGAGCTTCTGCTTCCAGGGTGCCTCATTCACTTATCTCGCTGACCAGTTGGTGCTGGTTGTTGGCTGGAAGCCCTAGTTCTTCTTACATGGACCTCCTCACAGGCTCCCTGAGTGACCAAGATGGCTGGCTTCCCTCAGTGGGAGTGGCCCGAAGGACACGAGATGGAACTGCTAGTTTGGAATTATGCATAGGAAGACGTCTACTGCCTCCTCTCCAGGGCATGGAGTTTAGGGAAGATGAAAGTTGCTCCACATTCTCTGCATTGGAAGGGGGGGACTAGGAGTCTACTGATTGCAAAGAGTAACTGTGGATCATGGAAGGATCTGTGTTGTTTATTCATTATGGGGCCCTGCCTGGTCTCGAACTCAAGAACCTCCTGTGTCAGCCACTGAGGAGTGCTGAGAGTTCAGCATTCACCACAAGGCCTGATCTAAGGAACTAGTTTCAAGTCACCACGTATGTATTAGAAAACAGTTTCCTTGTGCTTATTTTGGACCTATGGCTTTTTGTTCATTTTGTTTTTTCCTTTAAGAAAAAGATTTTCCTCCTAAAAAAAAATTTTTTTTCTGGGCAGTGGTGATGTATTTCTTTAACCTCAACTCTATGGCTGAGGCAGGTGAATCTCTGAGTTCAAGGCCATCCTGGTCTACATAGTACATTCCAGGACAGCCAGAACTACACAGAGAAACTCTTTCTCAAAATAAATAAATAAATAAATAGCCCAAAACAAAAACTCGTTTTTTTAAAGCCCAGAACCTAATTAGTTCCAGAGAGTCTAATTAGTGAAGTCATCCCCTGGAGCATGGGGGACCTACCAGTGCCTGCACGTCTAAACAAAATGACTGCCCTTGGTGGACACATGAAATTTTTTAAGCGATTTCTTCTACTTTTTGAAATTATATCATTTCCTCCTTCCCTTTCCTGTCTCTAAGTCCTCTTCATAACTCCACTTTGCTCTTTCAATTTCATGGTCTCTGTTTTCATTGTTAGGCATATGAATATATATATATATATATTCCTAAATACATAAATACATCCCGTGTGGTCTGTATAATGTTACCTGTACGGATGGATTCAGAGCCAACTATTTAGCATTAGGTAACCAATTGGTTTGCTATTCTTCGGGGAAAACCGTTTCTCCTGCTCTCAGCATTCTTTAGTGGCCTGTAGTCCTCCGCGTAGGATTTGAGGCCTTTAGACCTTCACTCACCCACTTTGGCATTCCTGTTTTTATTGTCCTTATTTAGCTCACGTTTAGGCAATCATACTGATCAGACTTTATAGGTATAGCTTTTGACATTACTAGGAGACACGATGCTCATAATCTCTTGCACCTTTTCTGCAATGATCTCTGAGCTTTAGGTGCAGAAGTTGTATTGTAAGTGTATCCCTTGGAACTGGGTTCCACACTCTGCACTGGTTGTGGTTTCCTACAATAGTCTTTATTTATTGCAAAGCGAGGCTTCCTTGGTGAGGGGTGAGGATTATATTTATCTGTAGGTATAGGACAAATATTTAGAGTGTAGTTAAGGGTTATACTTGTTTAATGACATGATGGCTGTAAGTTCTCTTCTAAGATTCATGGCTTCACTAGTCCTGGGAGGTTGGCTAGGTTTCCAGTACCAGGCGTGATTTCCCTCTTCAGTGCAATTAGAGCCCTTGGTTACCACCAAGGAATGTATGCCACTGCCGCACGCTTAGGATTAGGTGCTGTGCTGATTGTTGTTGTGGTGCATAAACGTCATAGATGGGTAGAACTGTTGGTTGCTTCCCTCCTTTGGAAGCTTGCACAGTGCATACTGGTACCATAAAAGCTAGTCCCTGGAAGGAGGCTTTAAATCAGAGGTGTCTGGACTCTGTGCCTGAAGTACATACAGACATGGAATTTTTAATTAAAGGCCATTTCAAAAGAAAATCTCAGATCCAGTGGGATACAATAGCAAGTTCTATCAAATATTTTAATTGAAATAATACTATACAAATCTTTGCAGAAGAGAGAATACTTGTTCCAACAGTTTTATGAACAGTAATGATTTATCAATGTTCTCTTCATACAAAATCTTTCTCACAAGGAAAACAACAGACCAAAATTCCTTATGATCTTATCAACATAAAAAACTTAATGCAACAGTAGCAAACAGAATCCAGAAACACGTAGAAAATATATTTCAATCAGGTTTATTCCAGGAATGTAAAATAGCTTTAACATCAAAAATTTAATGAAGTGATAGTTCATATTTATAGACAAAGGTCTAAAATCATGAAAGTACTTTCAGAGATAGACACAGAAAACACAATCAACTAAGTTCAGTATAAAAACTCTATCTGCTTTCTTCTAAGGTCTAAATGCTAAAGCAAAGTTTGATTTCACCCAAGTTCAACCTGGGGAACATATTAATGAACATATTAAGGTTACTTAGGGAACACTGGAGGGGGGATTATAGGAAGGAGTTCTGGGTGATTCTGAAGCAGCCATCCTGGGTCTGTACCCAGCATGGACGATGTGATTCTCACTGCGGTGAAGAAGGAGCCCTCTTCCCCTAGTCTTCCTCAGTCTGTATCCAGTAGCTCCTCCTAGATCCTGAGGCCACATGCAATTAGGGATGAATTTTATATAGCTGGCAAGGACGAGTGGTTGGACAATCAAGTGAGGGTCCTGAGACCTTCCCTTCCTCACCCCTTCTATGAGGGACTGCTAACAGTCAACAAGCACAGTTGTGATGAGCTTTTGCAAGCAGACCCAGCTGAACTCACGAAGATGGTAGCTGTCTGGCTCAGCAGACAGTCTTTTCCAACACCTCCTACCCTCACAGTTTGTCCATCTTGTTTACTGGCTTTATGCAACTATCACTGCAGTGAGCATCAGAGTAGTTTTAATCTCTGAACTCCAGTTACCATTCTATTGCTAACACCATACAGCATCCATTACTTGTTAAAATGTCTTTATGGAAAAGATTCGCAGAATAGTAATAATGAGGTGAGGGCTCACAGTGACCTGTCCCATGATCGTCACATGTGCTGGACCATTACCTTGTCACAGAGGCAGTCGCTGCATTTTCCAGGTGTTTGATCTCCCTTCCAGCCTCTGGTTACTTAGTGAAAATTGTAACCAGAGTCTCCGGCTTCTTTGTTTGAGAGTTTAAATCTTTGCAGAAGGGTTTCCTACTGCAGATGTAGCTCAGGGAGAGTCTTTGCTTAAAGTGCCAAAGGCTTTGGGCTTGTTACTACCAAGTAAAGGAATAGTTTCCTAGAGTCGGGAACACTAGGGACTGTAGTAAGAACAGTAACATGTGTGCTTAATTTTTGTTTCTAAACTACCTACTAAAATGGTCACATCTAGCCAGCCCACTCTCAGCAATGGGGCGGGAACCTGAATGATGAGTTTCTCAGAGAACCTGGTATGCATGGTAGACGTGGTAACTGAACTGGGACATCGTCCTTGTTTGGTACTTACCCTGAAATAAGAAAGCAGACTGCCCAATGCAGGATGTATGCTTTTAGATAAAAATAAGGAGCTGTCTGATGCTCATCATTCAAGGGAGACAAGGCTCTGGGTGCTAATTGCACCCCAAGTTCCCAGAGACAAGCCCAGATACAGTCCAAGAGTAAAGAAACTGTTGTTTACACAAATGGTAAACTCAACTCTAATAATCTACTCCAGGCACTCATCCCATAAAGCCAGGAGGCAAATGAACCCGAGTAAAACTATACATACAGTGTGAATGTGTGTGTACATGTGTGAGTGTGTGTATATGTGTGTGTGTACAGCTCATGTATACCTGTGTGCACATGTGGAAGCTGGAGGTTAACCTTGGGCGTCATTCTTCGGGTGCTGTCTCCCTTGGTTTTTTGTTGTTTTTTAGATAGGTTTCTCACTGTCTTTAGCTGGCCAACTGCATTAGGTTGACTGACTTGTGATTCTCGGAATCCATTATTTCCACTTCCCTATGGGATTACAAGTGTACATCCCCATTCCTGCCGTTTACAAAACAACAACAACAAAATCCACATGGGTTCTGGGGTCTCAATCTTGGGTAACCATGCTTACATTGAGAGAAGTTTACCACTCGAGTCATCTCCCCAGTCCCTCAAAGCCCTCCCTCTTTCCAGGGAGCAGAGCCACGGACCCTCTAGAGTTCCAGCCCTGAATAGCAATGTCTTGTTCCAAAATGGAATAAGCTTGAGCCAAAAGAACCGGGGATCCGTGGGAAGGGAAGCTGGTTGAGCTGAGCAGGAACTAGCAACTGGAGGGCTAATTCCAGAGAAGAGACAGAGCAAACTCTAGAACGTAACCAAATATTCTTCCCGAGATTCCACCAGAGATGATTCGTTCCCCAGGAACATGGTGCCAGGAATCCAAGGCGCTGAGTCTAGCCTCCACCTCGTTGGCCCAGACAGTGTGGAGGCCAAGACAAAGAATTGGAGCTGGCTACCCTCAAGCCGTGCCAATCCAACCAGGCTGAAGATAGACACTGGCGAGATTGGAAATTTAAAAAAATCTGGGGTTTGAAAATTTATCCATTTGTTTTTGCTCTCATTTGCTTTCTTTTCCTCCCGTTTTCTTTTTTAATTCCAACCAAGTCCCGTCTGAACCAGGAGGAAACCGATTTTGCACACCTAAATCTGGATAAATAATGGAACTTCTCCAGAGGCAGATAAGGTGGGGAGGAGCCAGAGGATCTGAGGCCAAGAGCAAAGCTGGTAGGCTGAGGCGGGGCTCTGAACAGCAGGCCGGGCTAACATCTTCCTTCCTAGGGACTTGGGCCTTATCTTTATGCTTTTCCTTGAAGTCCTGCTTTCACAGTGGCCTTGGGCCAAAGGTGACAGAGGCTCTGTGCCTTCCCATTGTCAGAGCAGGAGGAACAAATAACGGATTGCCTCCGTGGGATTGTGGAATGTTTATTATCCTAAAGAAAAGCATTTGTCGTGTCTCACAGGAAATCCTGCCATCTTATCTTAGAACTGGCCCCAAAATAAGTAGTCACCACTGCTTTCAATGGAGCACAGGACCACTAGGGGACATGCCAGGGGGACCCAGCGAAGATGGTATTAGGCTCAAACCCAACTATCACAATGGTCGTACGATTAAAATGACCTTGAAAACCAACTCTCTGAGCTGCTGCGTCCCCAGTTCCTTCTCTAGTCTTTGTTCTCCACCCTTTCCAGAGAGCCTGCTGTCGGAGAAACAGCACTCGTAGGCTGAGTTACCTATGAATTCCTAATATGTGAGAGCTAGGAAAGGCTACTGCCACCAGGGCTGCCTTGGACTTCACCATGCCTCTATGCCACCAAATGCCTGTGAATCCATACAGGACACAGCTACTCCCATATTCTGAAATTTCCCAGAATCCCAGAGATTTTTGAAAAGTCCATTCCTAATATTTTTTAAGTTCACTTTATTCTTTAAGGTGTCAACATCGTCTTTTCTTAGTCTCTTCTGCAAATCCAGTGTGGCATTCACCCAGTGTATTACTGTCTGTGCCTCAGGAGCTATTTCACAGTCCTATGGATTTTGGAGCTGAGCACAACTTTCTGCCTTTATGCTCTGCTGGCTCTTTCTGAGCCTCTTCTATAACACACCCATGCAAAAAGAAAACAAACTCTCAGATTGCTACAAGACAATGTCTCCATAGGTGTCTTGTTTACTTCATGAACCCATATTTGTTTTTCTTTATTTGTTTTTTGTTTTTCTCTGTGTAGCCCTGGCTGTTCAGGAATTCTCTTTGTAGACCAGACTGACCTTGAATTCATAGAGACCAGGCTGACCTTGAACTCATAAAGATCCCTCTACCTCTACCGGAGTGCTGGGACTAAAGATGTGAACTACCACACCGGGCTCATGAACTCATATTTGGAGGTTTGTAAAAAAATATGTTCAACAGGTTTAAAGCTTTGTTTATAAGATATTCCCCAGTTTACAAAAGATTTTATTACTAAAATGGAAGAAACAAATTTCTACAACAAGAATTTTCTTGCACTCCAGTCCTGAAATTATATAGTGAACAGTCCAAAGGACTCCATGAACTCTTCATCTCTAAGGATGAAACTAACATAGGAATTCTAGCAGGATGAATTCTTAAAATTGGATCATTATTTTTTTGTTTTAAGGTTATATAGTTTTGCAGTGCTACGTGACTATTTCTGCTGAAGATCCTTAGCATAGGAAATAGAGAATTCTTATTTCAATAGCATCTAAAAAGAGTGCTAATCAAAGGCTTAGAAAATGGCTACATCGCCAGGCAGTGTTGGTGCACGCCCTTAATTCGAGCACTTGGGAGACAGAGGCAGGAGGATCTCTGTGAGTCTGAGGGCAGCCTGGTCTACAGAGTGAGTTCCAGGACAGGCTCCAAAACTACAGAGAAACCCTGTCTCGGAAAACCATAAAAAGAAAATGAAATGGCTACAGCATCAGAGAAAGGCCAGAGCAACTGCTGTCTCATTTTCTTAAGGCAGATGCTTTCACATTTTTCCTTGATTTACAAATAGTGGAAGTTTACTGGGAATCTTGGAGCTTTCACCAACTGTGCATCAACAAACAAATGAGCTCTGGCTTTAGACAAGTAGAAGGAAATTTTTAAGCAGCAGACTTTTGACAAATGGCGGCAGCCCACATGACTGCTGAGGACTAGTCTGACAGGAACTGGCGAGATAACAAACAGTACAATGACGGCCCATTATCTTAGTGTTCACAGAATGTCTTGGCACTTTGCCAGATGTATAATCAGCCTATTTTTGTTTTTATCACACAAACCAAAGGGTTTTTCCAAATAATAGTAAATTAGGTGTGGCTCTTTTTTTTCTTTTTAAACTGGGAGGATTTCCTGAAATCTGTCTAAAAGTTTTGATAATATCTTTGTATATTTTCAATAAATGGTATGTTATGTACCTATGTTAAAAAAACACAATGGGTCTGTTGTATGGGCCTTTGATTTAGAGAATATTTTCAGTGGCTCTCCCTTGACTTTGTTATTCTGCACAAAGGCTGGAGTGCTATTATATAACGCAGGAACCACACGGCTCTTGGAGCAGCCTGGTCTCCATTTCTCTGAGGGGAAAAAAGGATCAGAGCCGACAATCCCTGCTCCCTAAACACGCCTACAACATACAGCTCAGGGTTCCACTTACGTCTTTGTAATCTAGTATTCGAATTTATTATCAGAGGCAACAATCACTGATCCCTAAACATGCCTACAACATACAGCTCCGGGTTCCACTCATGTCTTTGTGATCGAGTGTCTGAATTTATTAGCATACTGACCAGCACTTGCTGCTTAACTTACACACACTTTTTTTAAAGATAGGGTCTTACTATGTAGCTTAAGGTATCCTTGAATTCAAGATCCTATTGCCTCAGTCTCTGTAGTGCTGGCATTACACATACGTGTTACCATGCTACACATTTCCAATTTTAACTGCCCAAAATGTCAGAATACCTTACATCCGGATATAAACTGTTGAATGTTAAATTAAAATCATTTAAGGTCCATTTGTTATTAATATATTAAAATGAAATAAAGATATTGCATGAAGCGCGACAGCTTCTGTTCTGAATGTCTATTCTCTTTTTAAACTTATTTATTTATTTATTTATGTTTGTTTGGTTTTGGTTTTTCGAGATAGGGTTTCTCTGTGTAGCTTTGGAGGCTGTCCTGGAATTTGTTCTGTAGTTCGAGGCCAGCCTCAGAGAGATCCGCCTGCCTCTATCTCCCAAGAGTTGGGATTAAAGGTGTGTACAACCAATGCCAGTTTATTTATGTGTATATATATATATATATATATATATATATATATATATATATAGAGAGAGAGAGAGAGAGAGAGAGAGAGAGAGAGAGTGCTCTGTCTGTCTGTATGCCTGCATGCCAGAGAAGGGACTCAGATCCCATTATAGATGGTTGTGAGTTGTCATGTGGCTGCTGACTATTGAACTCAGGACTTCTGGAAGAGCAGATAGTGCTCTTAACTGCTGAGCCATCTCTCCATCCACCCCCATGTCTATTCGAACTGCAGAAGTTATTAAATTGTATAGTTGTTGAGTCTGGTTAATTTTGGAGGTGATGTTCTTTTATTAAAAATGTTTTTTAATAACAGTTTAAAATAAATGAAAATTATTGTCAGGCACAGTGGTGCATGCCTTTAACCCCAGAACTGGGGAGATCTCTGTGAGCTCCAGGCCAGCCTGGTCTACACAGAGAGAGATCCTGTCTCAAAATAAAATAAAAATTTAGTGGCTGGAGAGATGGCTCAGCAGTTAAGAGCACTGGCTGCTCTTCCACAGTACCTGGGTTCAATTTCCAGCACCCACATGGCAGCTCACAACTGTCTGTAACTCCAGTTCCAGGGGATCCAATACTCTCAAACAGACCAATGAAGGCAAAACCACCAATGCACATGAATAAAATGAAATAAATAAAATTTTAATTTTTATTTATGTTTTAATTTAAGGGATAAAATACTTTGAGATAAATTTGTCCAAATATGTTATATTTTGCATGCTTAAAACTATAAAATATGATTGAAAAAATTAAAGAATTACTTGAATTAATGGAGATAAGCAGTTTTCTAGTAGTTAAAAAACAATATTGATAATTAACACACTTACTTAATTAAACCCTAATTAAGACCTTACAGGTCTTCCCCCTGCACCCCTGTGGTAATAAGCATGTTCTAAGACTCATATGAAAATGCAAAATGTCTGGAATAGTCAAAACCTTTAGAAAATAGAGAACAGAGCTAATAGGCATAATTACTTGGTTTTAAAATTAATTCCAAATCAAGAGTATTAAAGCTGTGTGGAAGAGGTATAAAATACACGTTCAGATCAATGGAATTAAAGAATAAAACAAGAAATGGATCCGAGTAACTTTCCACAAAGGAACAATGCAACTCACTGGGAGAAAGAAATTGTCTTTCAACAAATGGTGTGGGTGGGGGGGATTTAAAGTCATATAGAGTACTATATAGCCAGACCTGTCTGAGAAAAGAAAAGAAAAAAAAAGGAAAGAAAAGGAAAAGAAAAGAGATTAGGTCAGGCTAGAAGCATAGGTCAGTGGCTGTGTGCATGCCTATGTGAATGAATGGTCCTGGGCCCAGGCCCTAGAGGCTCAAGCATGTGAGTCACGCCACACACACACACACACACACACACACCCTACACTCATAGTCCCCAACCCCTCCACCCCACCCCCTCACCTCATGCCTACACCTCACACACACACACACACACACACACACACCCCTACACTCATACTCCCCAACCCCTCCACCCACCCCTGCATGCCTACACCTCACACACATACACACACACACATAGACACACCATACTACATCACAAATAAAGCAAAGACTGGAGCCGAGCATGCTGACCTGTGCCTGTGGCTCCAGCACTTGGGAAACGGAGGCAGGAGGATCACTTGATCCTAGAATTCTAGATCCGCCTGGACCACAGTGAAAGCCTTCAAAACCCCCAACAACACCAGGTCAGTTGTGCCTGAATCTGGGGTGCAAAGAAGGAAAGACAACGTATTATAAAGGGCACAAAAGTCTTTTTTAGCTAGTGGATGTATTACTTATGTGTATTGTGGTGATATTTTCATAAGTGTTATATAAATGTCAGAATTCATCAGATTTTACACACAAAATATATCTGATGATACAATGACAGAGAAAGGATAGCTTAATTCAGCAAGGGAAGACAACCCCCGTGATCATGAAGTATGAACTGTTAACAATTAGTGTTTGCACTTACTTGGGCAAACATCTCAAAAATAAAGTGCTTAAGTTGAAATAATGTTTAAAGCATTTAATGTGATTTAATAACATTTCATATTAAAAGTTATTTTAGAAAATGTGAAGAGAAAAAAGTGTTATATTGTGTTTCATATCACTCAGAACTATGAGTTTCTATTTTTGTTCTCAGACTTTTATATGTAAAACATAAGAATTTTGTAAAATTGGATTATACTGCAATATTATTTTGTATTGTGATTCAAGATTATAAAATGAATGTTTGATATGAAATTAGTCTTTAAAAATATAATACTCCTTTTCATATAAAGTCATATTGTTTATTACGTATGTTATTATACTATGCTATCAGTTACCTCTCATATCCACAGAAGACTGGGTCAGTTTCAGGACATGATACTCAAATCTGCTAATGCTCAAGTGCCTTCCATGGGACGAGGTAATAGCATTTGCATATAATCTACATACATAATCCTGAGTACTTTAAATCATCTCTACATTACTTAGAGTACCTAATGCTATGCAATCAGTTGTTACACTGTATGTTAACTGTATGTTACACTGTACATGGTCAGTATAGATGCAGATTTTTCCCTCAGATATTTTCCATACTTGGTTGAATCTACAGCTGTGGAAAGCAAGAAACCAGGGTACAACTGTGGTATAGGAGGTTCTTCTGTATTTGTGTTGCTTTCATTGGTGAATAGAGAAAACTGCCTTGGCCTTTTGATAGGGCAGAAATCAGGTAGGTGGAGTAGACAGAACGGAATGCTGGGAAGAAGGGCAGTGTGGCAGACGCCATGGTTCTCCTGCCCGAGACTGACGCTAGTTAGAAGCTTTCCCGGTAAGCCATGACCTTGTGGTGAACACAGATTAATAGAAATGGGTTAGATCAAGAGTGAGAGTTGTTGGCCAAGAAGAGGCTAGATATAATGGGCCAGGCATTAATTTAATTAATACAATTTCCGTGTGGTTATTTCAGGGCTTAAGCTAGCTGGGGGCAGTGGGACGGGGCCGCCTCTCCTCATACTACACAACTGGACACTGTATATTCTAATTCACTTAACACTTGTTATAAGTTTGAATTTTTTATTACATTTACTCATTCATGTGTATTCATACATGTGAGAGCATGTTTGCCACGCTGCATGGGTAGAGATCAGAGGTCAAGTTTTAGAAACTGTTCTCTCGCCTTCCACCAGATGCGCTCTGGGGATTGAACTCAGGCAGTCTTGGAGGCAAGCGCTTTTACTCACTGAGCTTTCTATCTGCCTTTATTAAGAACTTCTGAATTGAGGATATTCAAGCTATTCCGGGGATTCAATGAACCGTTATCATATTAGTGTAGAATATTTTAGTGTATTTGTCAAACTGTGTCCTTAATTTTTGGTATTGTTAGAAATGAGTACATGATCAGACTATGAATATATTTAGGACTCCCAATGCATAGTATCAAATTGGTTTTCTTAAAAACCATATATTTTAGTATACGAGAGAGTATCTCATTTCATTCTCCAAACTATTTAAGTATTGGAGCCTTTAATTAGTTAACTAATTTAACATAAGGTATGGTTATGTAGCCCAGGCTAATCTGGAACTTGAAATCCTCCTGCCTCAGCTTCCTAAGTACTGGAATTAAAAGTATGCACCACTGCTACCCTGCTAAAGAGCTTTGAAATTTTAACAGCATTTTCTGCTCTGTTCAATATAACAAGGGAACCCTTTCAAAGAGATTATTATTTTGATATGTTTTATTTAAAAGGTATGAGTTAGTTTTAAAGAAAAATAATCCATGCATAATTTTTTTAAAGATTTGTTTTTATTCTATCAGTGTTTTGTGTTTGTGTATGTATGTTTATGAGTGTTTGCCTGCTTGTACACATGTACCCCCGTTCCTGTGCCTGGTACCCACTTAGACCAGAAGAGGAAGTCAGATTCCTGGAAGTTGCAGAGGATTGTGAGCTTCCCAACATGGGCACTGGAAACTGAGCTCCAGTCCTCTGCAAGAGCAAATGCTCTGAACCATTGAGCTATATCTCCAGCCCCCAGGGCATCACCTTTGCTTGACATGTAGTGCCATATTCATTAACGTTGCATTAAACTGTATGTCATTTCTTTGTTATTCTTGCAAGCACGTTAATCACATCTTTTTCTTTTGGTATATATAGATTCTCTACCATAAATGCTCGCTGATGTGGTTACACAAGTAAACTTTTTGTAAAAACAAAACAAAAATTAAGACAGCTTGTGGAATGATCAGTGCATTTTTTTTTTCTTTTTAGCTTAACATTTTATTTTCGGGCCTTACTAGAAACTGTTGTCTGGTAAGAAATGATCATTTCTCAGCTACAGTTGTCAAGGGTGACCTCATGTGCTGGGAATGGTTAAACTGTGAAGAGCCACTCTGTCTTCCATCTAGATTTTCTTGTTTTAAATTGTGTCCTATCAGGGACAAAACTGAGACACAGGTCACATAGATCTTCATACGTGTAAAGAATTCTCAGTCCTCTGGGTTTTATTTGATAATTCTGACCTCATGTCAAATGATTGATGTGTCCCCATGGGTCTAACCCCAAAGAATGATTCAGTCTCAGGGAGTCTGAGAGGCTGGAGGGCCTTGGGCTCTCAGGACAATTCAGGGAGGGTCAAGGGCCGCAAGCACAGTGTGAGACCAGATTTCAGTAGGGCATTCAGAAAGAAAACAGAGAGGAAGCAGATAAAAGTCACAGTGCTTGAGGCCAAAGAGTAAGTAAATATATAATGGATGAGGTCAACAGGAATTGCTCAGGGAGGAATGATCTCAGATGTGATGTACAACACATTGGATATTGCAGTAGGTTAAAAGCGCATTGAAACGACAGCGGTATGAAGGATAAGTGCAAGCATTTTACTTCGCTCTAATATCTTTGATGGTATTTGGTGTTGTGTTTATTTAGTTTGATGTATGTATGCATACATGAATGAATGATTATCTTAGAAGGAAAACAAAAAGATAGAGAATAAAAGAACTCCAGCAAGGGAGGAAGCACTTGACTTTAGAGCCTACTCTCAGAATAGCTTTTGATGGGGTTCTTCTACATGAAGAAACGAATGTGAAGATAAGCAATCTAGGTTTCCTCTGAAATTTAAACAAACCACATGTGAGCCTGTTACTCTATTCCCTCTCCTTTGTGCTTCCGCTCATTTCAGACATTGGTAGGATAGAAGAATGGTACCTTTCTTCCCAGATGAAGCAAACATCAGAGGCTCCAGTCAGAGAGAAACTATGAGATCAATGAACTAGATTGCCCAGATCTCATTTTTACCAAAATGATGGGCCAGAGAAAAATGGAAATCTCAGCAAGACTGATCTAGTCAGCATTCCAAGAGAATGAGAATGCGCGAGTGGTCGCCCGAGCCTTTCAGCTACTTACGCGTTTGGAATGTCTGTGATTTAAGTCCTCCATAACTTTCCTGTTCTGTGATCTCTGAAATTCCCTAGCAATACCTAGATAGGGTCATTTTCTGCCATAGGAACAAGGGAAGTAAGGAGAAAATAATGACATTGTTATTCCCAAGTGTGTGCATGGGTGGAGCCAGCCAAGGGTAGTATGAGAAGAAAAGCAGAGTGAGATGTGAACCCTTTAGGAGGAAAAGATTAGAAACAAAAGATGTCTTCAGGAGTTCATTAAGAAAGACTGGTTCTGCTGAAGGCATTGCTAATTTTTGTAGATGGGAAGAACAGATGGCATGGCACACTCTGCAGAGAATATCCATCAGATCCTGATGTGTTCTTTAAGAAAGTTGCCTTTCCCCCAAGTATCTTCATATCCTCACAGACAGATTTTGCAGCTTTTAAATTATTAATCCTCATCTCAGCAACCATGCAAGCTCTAAAATAGGTATTTGCCTGACTTTAGATCCTAGCCTCCTGGATCACCAGCCATGGTAGTGTCTCTATTTGTTTCCTTGGCATGGCCGTGCCCATGCCAACAGCACAGAATGGGTCCTTGACAAGGCTGTGCCCACATCAACAGCACAGACTCACTCAGGGCCTCCTCCTTTCCCCACAAACACCTAAGAGAATGACTGAAAAGGAGACAAGACTTGTTTTGGTTCATGGCTTCAGAGGTTTCAGCCCATCAGCAGCTGGTTCCATTACTTCGGGCCTTAGGAAAGGCAGAACATCCTGGTGACAGAGTGAGGAGAGGAGAAGGCTGTTTATCTCATGGTGGTCAGGAAGCCAAGAGGAAGAAGACAGTATTAACAACAAGACATATCTTCTCTCTGGGGCACTCCTTCAGTGACCTTTCTCCAACTAGGCCCCACCATCTACCTTTAATCTCCAAACAATGTCACTGTATTATAACCTCACCAATAGATAAATCCATGGATTAAAACCCTCAGGATTCAATTGCTTTCCCCAAAGTCCATCAACTTACCGTCAAGTCCCAGTCAACTGGAAATCCATGAGTGTGTGAGGGGCATTTCACACTCTAATTATGATGACTTCCTCAGAGTAGGAGCGGGTGGGTGCTAAGTTCTACTGTGGTGCTTGTTACTAATTAGTTAATTGTGCACATATCTTAGGTGCTGGGCAGGGCAGAGGATGCAGGGTCTTCAGTGAGGTGAACCTGGATTTGGAGTGGTGTGGTAGAGATGATAGGATCCCCTGTTGCCAGTGCCTCTGAGGTGCCACTTTGTATCTTCTAGCCTCATCTAGTTCAGGGCTTCAGCCTCTTGTCTTGTCCTCCACTGCTGCCCCTGCAGTGAACCAGTTCCGTCAGCACTTAGACTTCATGGAGATGCCATATGATCCTCCTCTTATGTATGCCACACACTGACTGACTCCTCCGAGGCTGCCCTGTGGATCCTGCAGAGATGCCATGGGAGGTTTTCATTGTCCATGTCTGCCCAACTGGAATGTCAAGGACTGAACAGCTGGTAGGGTAACCTTTAACTGATAGCAGATGGGAGAAGCAGTAGACTTTCTCTGTGTTCTTCATTTGGACAAACTCTTCTAAGATATGACCATTCACAGTACTGAGAACTGGCCTTTAAAATCAAGCTGCCAATTGTGCTTGGCTCAAACGATAGCCAGTTCAGTAAAGAATTGAGCATTGGCTCTTTCCTTCCCTGTTTCAATACCCTCTACCTCACTCATTCCTGTTTCCCTGGCTTTTAACTTCCTCCTAAATAAATACCAGTATGAAAACTTCAGAGTCTGCAGGTTAATATATATATTGTAACTATTTCCCTACCATCTATAAAAGATGGCCTTTTTCAGCTGGGAGGATGTCTCATTTGGTACAGCACATGAGTACCTGAGTTCTATTCCTAGAGCCCATGTGAAGAGCCCGGGGTGGTGGTGCATGCTTGTAATTCCAGGGCTTGGGAGGTGAAGACTGGGGGATCTCTGGGGCTTGTGGGCCAGCAGCCTAGCTAGTCTAACTGGTGAGTTTCAGGACAGTGAGAGATCCTGTTTTTTTTTTTTTTTTTTTTTGTGGATGGCTTCTGAAGAATGATATCTAAGATTTTTCTCTGGCCTCCACATGCATAAGCAAATCCCCTGCCACCATACACAACAAATAGCTAAGCACATGACCATCCAGAGTGAAGACTCTGACATTCTCAGATAAGACAAGGTAATACATGTCTATAATCCCAGGAATTCAGATTGGAGCAAGAAGATTGAAAGTTTGAGGCAAGCCTAGGCCAGTGATCAAGACCCTACCTGAAACAACAACAACAACGACAAAACAATCAATCAAATGATAACAAAAAAACCTACAAGCAAACAAACAAGAAGAAAAGTCTATACAATACTAATCTGATTTGCAGTTACATTTGGTCCTAGAACTAAGTTAAAACAAATACATAATATATTTACATTATAAAGTTAAAACCAATAAAGAATATATTTACAATAATATGATATATGAATACATATACACATAGTAGATAGAGGGAAATAAGCTAGGAAATATCCTGAAAAGAATGAGTTTCAGTCTCTGACTATTTCTCTCTCTCTCTCTCTCTCTCTCTCTCTCTCTCTCTCTCTCATTTTCTGGCTTTAAGAATGGCAGGAGCTAGAGCAGCTATCTTTGGCCTTGAGATAGAAGGCACCTGTGGATGGCGGAAGAGCGTGAAGGTGGTGGAACAGATATCTTTGATAATGGAGCGGGTAGGTCCAGCTCTGGACTGCTTACCGAGTGTCCATTGCCATTCTGCTGCTATGGAGAGACATTATGACCAAGTAACTTCTACGAAAGTGTGTAATTGGGGGCTGGTTTACAGTTTCAGAGGTTTAGCCCATGGTCATCATGGTGGGTAGCATGGCAGCATGTAGGTAGGCACTAGAGAAGTTGAGAGTTACATCCTGATCTGCAGGCTGGGGGACAGTGGCAGGCCTGGCATGGGCTTTTAAAACCTCAAAGTCCACCCTGAACTGACACACGTCCCTGAACAAGGCCACACCTCCTAATCCTTCTCAAATAGTGTCACTCCCTGATGACTAAGCATTCAAACATATGAGCTTCTGGGAGTGATTATTCAAGCCACCATACCTGGATATCATTCTGAGAAAATAAAAAAAAAAGGCTCGTATCTATTCAAACAAGAAATCAGCTTTCTGTATGAATAAAATGAGGACCATGTAAAACAAAACAAACAGCATCACATAGGATTTTATATGGTAGCTGTGGATTTGGAACGCAGGTCTAAGAGTTAAGGTTTTGGTTTTTACATTGACTTCGGCTCTTAAAGACTAGCACAGTGAAAACAAACACAACCATTGCTAGTCAGCAGTCTGGCCTAAGCCACGTTTTCAACCCAAATGAACACACGCTGCGAGTTGCAGTAGCCTTTACTGTGTGTCATTGAACTTACACACTCACAGTCTAGTAGCCAGTTAGCTTTTTACCATCTAAAAATGAACAGTGCAGCTGGTGTTTAGTATTATAAAGGAAAGGTGCATGGGGTTTATACAAGGGCACATAGCTTGAGTTATGATTCATATCTGGAGGACAAATTCAGTAAGGTGAATGGGGCAGAGAGAGGTGGAAGATCCTGGCAGTCTGGGAGTGGAAGTCGATGTAATCTAATAATTATAGAAGGCCAGGGTGACTTGAGATAGGAGAGCAAACACAAATCAAAGATGAGAACGTCTACAAATGGGTCTGGAGGGAGCAGTGATGTGAGATCATCATAAATGTGTTTTAACAAATTAACTGTGGCTGCAGTAATGAGAACTGAAGGAGACACAAGTGGACATGTAAAAACAGGCCGTGATTAATGGAGTCAGAAAAGGTCCAGATGGGGTTATGTAGACAGAAAGACAGAGACAAGAGCTCAAACCACCAAGACTGAGGAATGGGCTGTGAGGCGTCTGGGAGTGGAGGGGGTGTAAAGGACAAGTCGAGGGTGATTTTTTCCTTGAAGTCTCATCTGCTTCTGGAGTAGTTTATATAATTCAGTCATTTTTCAAAACTAAGGAGTGGCCTAACATGCGCGAGAATTCCCTATAGGTAAATGTGTTGGTTATCTATTGCTACCATAAAAAAAATACCCCAAACAATGATTTAAAAGAAACACTGAAGACCTCACAATTTCTATAGGTCAGGAGTTCAGGAGCAGGATGCTGCGCAGTTCTGGTTCGGGTTTTTCTTGGGTGGCGCTCAGGCTGGGAGCAGGGGCTGTAGTCATCTGACATCTTGACTGACACGGATTGACATTCTTCTGAACAGCCTGTTTATATGGCTGCATATGTAAGACCCTGGGTCCCCATTGAGGCCACTTTATTTTTACTGGAGCCTCAAAAGTTGTGCGCCAACAGGAAGCCTCTCTGTGTGAGTTAACTGCCTCAGGCACTTCGTCACACCGACAGAAAGCTGACTAAAATTAGTAGGTAATACATAACTAATGTATGCCTCACTGTTTTGGAGGCTGAGGATAGACAGACTCCTACATCAGGGAGACAGCAGATTTGGTGTATGGGAAGAACTGGCTTTCTCTGCTCCAAAGATGGTGCCCTGTAACTAAGTGCCCTCACATGGCAGGAGGGTAGAAGGGAAATAAGGACAAACACAGTAGAAGCTCTCTTCTGAGGAGATTAATTCAAGAAAGCAGCTCACTTATGGCCAATCATTTCTTAAAGCTCCATTTCTTTTTTAGTTTTAGTTTTATTTATTTAGTTTTGAGGAAGGGTTTCTATGTGTAACTCTGGCCGTCCCGGGACCAGGCTGAGCTGGAGCTCACAGCGATCCGCAAGCCTCGGCCTGCCTCTGCCTGCCAAGTGCTGGAACTAAAGGCCTGTGCCACCAGTCACGTTTTACCACATGAATGAGGCCACAGAGCTCTGTCAGATCGTGGCACACACTGTCGATTCTATTTCAGTCCATTTGTCATCATAAGTCACCAAATACGGCCCACTTGGGGGCGGCTCTATTCGCTTAAGACAAAAACATCCAATAATATGTGGATAGATTTTATGTCAGTATGTGTCCATGTGTGGATATGCAGAGGTCAGCAGAGAGTGTTGGATCCCTGGAGCTGGAGTAGTAGGTGGTTAGATATCTAGCATGGGTGCTGGACACCAAACTCAGGTCCTCTGGAAAGAGCATGTGCTCCTACACTGAACCTTCCTTCTCTCCACCCCATATTTTAAAGCACCACATTAAAGCTCTGATCTTCTGCCGAGCACCCTTGCTGTTGTATAGAATCAAACAAATGAAAGGAAACCAAAACGGTAGCTGTTGAGACTATTCTGCGCTAACAACCAGGGGGATTATTTCATCACTTAAATCTTTCATTCTTCTCCCTCCTCCCATAAAGGAAGGAAAGTGTAATAATGCACAAAGCTGATCGAGTTACAAACCAGTCACTATTTCGGTCTCCAATTACAAGATTTTTATGGAGGGTGGCCCTGTACATACACATGTTTACATATTTTAGAAAAGTATGTAATGCATTCTGTGAGTGACACTGTTTACATGAAAATCAACCATTTTATATGGGTCTGAGTGAGAGCTGGAGAATTCTAGAACTCGAAGAAAGCTTGCTGCTATTCTAGTCCAGCTGTCTCACTTAGTGAACAGGAAATCTAAGTACACACATGGGCACACACAATCCCACTCAGAGTTCTCACTCAGTTTGAGGCACAGCAACGCTCAGTTCTCACAGCTGCTGAGATGAGCATTGGCCAGTACTACTGCAGACGAGACTCAGTGCTCTTTGACACCTTTTTCAGTCCTGAAAATTCTGCAATGTTTTTAAACAACATGTGGGAAAGGGCTTGTGCTTTCTTTCTCTAACGTTCCCAGTAGGTTACAGAACTGTGCGTACACTCTGTCAAGGGCACTTTGTAACTTGTTGGTAGGAACTGGGAATAAAGCCAGGCTTGTACGTTCCCTCCTTTAGACTCTTTCCACTCCATTTATTACTTTCTTCTGAAATTTTATTGCCATTTATCACAAACTAAATTGCTTTTACTATACACATGGAGAGGATTAAGTCATAACTTTTACCTTGTCTTTGTTGATCTAATATGCTCATATCTGTGAACACATGAATTATGTACTTAAGTAATTTGATCATAAGATAGGGAGAAAATGAAGGTAGGAATAGACCTCTGGTTTCCTGACTCTTCCTTAGGCACATTAACCCTCATACTTCTATTGACTGTACTGAAATTTTATAGCTCATATCAGCAATTAACTTTGTGTAGCTTACTCAGCACACAGCATCAGCGATAAGATAGTTTTCTTTACTTTGTCTGAGTTTACTGAGGGCTATTATGTTGAATACATTGAGTATGTGTGCTTAAACATGCTCGATAATGTGAGTAGTGAGAGCTATCGCTCACAATGCAAATTCTCTTAGTTGTGTTCTATTTGCAGACTTTAAAACTAGCAATATTTCTGCACTGTTACAGTTTTTAAGAAATAGTGGATAATTTTTAATGAAAAACCATTTTAAAGTTTTTCCATATAAAAAATGCTATTAGCTATCTAATATTTTTGTTAAAATTCTTGGCTTGGATAAAACTGTATTTTCCAAATAAGTGGAGTAAAGACCTGCTTTAGTGTATCTATGTGCATTTATTTAGCAAGTATTTTTTCATTTGTGTCTTTCATTATTATTTAGTCTTTTAAAATAGACTCTCATGTAGTCCCAGCTGACCTTGAACTTCTGATCCTTCTTGAGTGCTGAGATTACAGGTCTGTGATGTCATGCCTGGCTGTCCCACTGCTTTATTCTCATTTGTCACAGTTTCGTATAGCTCATCTATGTCCAGTTATTGAATATACATTCATTCCTAGATGCTCCATAGATATTAAAACCCAGCATATTCCCAACCTGCCCAATTGTTTTGATCACCCAGTGTTTACCTATCAGGAACTGTTTATTTCCTGACATCCTTCTTTCCACTTAAGTGTTAGCACAAGAGCAATGTGAGCCTTCTCGGTGCTGGGTCCTACCACCCAGTGGCTCCAGCAGTGAGGGCTGCAGGCTGTTCTTCAGAGATCCAGTTTTCAGTGGGGATCTGCTGGTGGGCACAGAAATCATGGGTGCCTATAGACTAGTCAGCACAGCTAGGCACCAGCGAATCAGGAGTCAGCACAGTCCATCCTTGCTGAAGTTTCTGCTGTTCTTTTCCATGGAAGGAGAGATCAGGTGGGACTATACACGATCTTGGAGATGGTGCTGCACGTGCATAGAGCTTCAAGAGCTGGGCAGCCACATCCCACCTACAGAGTGAGTGAGCCCCCTTGTACTGCACAGAGAGTGATGACGATGGCCATATAGCACAGGAGGGAATCTGTGCCACACAGAGCAATAGTAGGCAGGTTGATATGGTGTTGGGAGAGGCTGGTGGTCATTTCTGGGGTCAGTCACCATCGACTTCCTAGATCTGGTTAGTGAGTTTCCATTGGATAGTTACCAATAGGAGTGTCAGAGGCAAACTTTAGCCCATCAAGGATTCCTATAGGACACGACACTGACCCCAGCAGGGCTTTTGGTGGAAACAAAAGCTTTGCTAGGATCCTTTTCAGAGTTACAATGTAGACAGCTTTACCTGTCTTGTTGCCATCTGGAATCAAAGTTGAGTGCCACCCGCCTGTGTCACTGTTCTCAACCTGCAAGAAGCCACTAGGGAGTGAGGAAGGGTATACTCTGGCTCATAATGTGAAGATGTAGTCTGTTATGACAGGGAAGGCACAATGACAAGAGCACGAGACCCACCTTCACATCTGGGTAGTTCAGTGGTTCTCAACCTGTGGGTTATGTATGACCTTGTCATAGGGATCATAAGGGTTTCATAGCAGATCTATCTATCTATCTATCTATCTATCTATCTATCTATCTATCTATCTATCTACTAAGTTTTTTGGAGACAGGGTTTCTCTGTGTAGCCCTGACAGTCCTGGAGCTCATTCTATAGACCAGACTGACCTCCAACTAACAGAGATCTTCCTACCTTTGCCTCCCAAGTGCTAGGATTAAAGGTGTGCGCCACCACTGCCCAGCCATCTCCCTTTCTCTTTATCCAGTTCAGGATTCTAGCACATGGGATGTTGTCACCCACATTCAGGGAAGATCTTCTCCTCTTGGTAAAGCCTTTCTGGAAAGGCCCTCGCAATATACTCAGAGGCATACCTCACTAATGTCCTATGTGTTTACTACAAGTTGACAATGGATATTAAGTAAAACAGCATTATAGTGGGCTCCAGTTGCAAGGAATTGGAAGACATCCTCCTGAACTGATGACAAGACATCAAGGGCCCTGGATCCTAGAAGTGTTTTCCTTTAGATTATGATAGAAATAAAGAACAATCTATATGGGTCCTGTTACATTTTACCCAGGACCAGGTGGCACCACACACAGTGGGATGGGCCTTCCACATCAACCAGTCCCAACAACGTGTCTGTGGGCCAAAATGACAGAGCTATTTTCTCAGTAGAGAGTCTCTCTTCCTAGTTTGTGTCAAGCTGACAAAGACTAGCCAGTATGGGCCCCCTCCCTAAGGAGTGGCAAAAACATTTCTCTATGTTCCTGTTTGCCCTCTGGAAACACAGAAGAAATCTTGAAAGCACTACTGCATCTCGTTCTTCTCTTCAGTCTGTCCCCAACTCTCTTAACAAATCCTGACTCCCTTCTGCATCCCCACCACCTCCCAAGCTTAGCCCATCCTGGCCTCCCATGGGGGGTTTGTAGCCAAATTATCTAAGGTGTTCCTTGTAAATTCATTGCCCACTGTAACAGAACTATGCAATCTGCATTGTTGTCAGGTGTCTTACTAAAATATAAACTAAATCATATTATTCCTCTTTCCCCCTCTATTTTAATTTTATTGAAAATAGTTTTTTATACAATATTTTCTGATTATTGTTTTCTCACCATAACTTCTCTGAGATCCTCTCTAAATCCTTTCCTGTTGGCATTTATAGTACATGAGACCACGCCCAAAGTGGGCCAGTTTCTTAAAGGCTATTGGCTGAAGGAGTTCCACAGCACCCTCCCATACGAATCCACACCTTTCCTGTGTCTCATTAAAGGACAGGCATCTAAAGAATAATATTAAAATAAAACAAAACAAACTGGAATAGGACAAAGTGAAAAGAAGAGCCCTGGGAAAAAACTACAAGAAGCACATATAGTCACAGAAACACACACACACACTTGCACTCTTATACACAGGAATCGCATAAAAGCACAAAGCTGAAAGCCATTATACAAAGGGGATCTGTAAGGTTGAACAACAACAACAAAGCATGAGACAACCTCAAAGATGCCATTGACCTCGTTTGTGTTGGCATCTGTGACTAGGCATGGGGCCTGCCCTTAAGAGTGCTTTGCGTTCTCAATGAGATCTGTTGGAGAGAACTAATTTTTCATTTGTGGGTGGTTATCAGTTGAAGGCAGCTTCTTCTCTCAGTGCTGGACCCTATCTGGTGCATACCTGTCCAGGTCCTGGGCATACTGCCAGTTTCTGTGCATCCATCCTGCTATGTCTAGAAGGTCGTTTCCTTGGTGTCCTCCATGTCCTCTGGCTCTTACAGTCTTCTCTTCCACAGGGTCCCCTGAGCCCTGAGGGAAGGGATGTGATGGAGACATCCCATTCAGGACTGAGTGTTCCAAGGTCTCTCACTGTCTGCACATCGTCTTGCTGTGTGGGTCTCTGTATTTGTTCCCATCTACAGCAGGAGGAACCCTCTCTGCTGACGGCTGAGCGCATCACTGATCTGTGAGTGCAGCATGAAGTATTAGGAGTCATTTTATTGCTTTGTTCCCTTAGCAGAACAGTAGTATTGTTTTTTCCCCTAGGTCCCTAGCATTTTGGTGTCTGGTTCTTGGCCACCCAAGCAGAGTTGGGGATGGGTTCCATCTCATGGTGTGGGCCTTAAATCCAGTCAGATATTGGTTGGTCATCCTACCTGGCACTCCTTTCTTCAATGCCTAAGTCTTAAGCAGGGAAAAACTCTTCACTGCCCAACTTACCTTTCTGAGCCCCCTGGGTTTCAACCACACATTGATACTCAGCACCCAGAGCTGCTACCTTTCCTGGCTTCTCTGAGGAAACTTCTCCACACCACTTTCCTCTTAGCTCCTGCTCCTGCAGTGTTCTCTCTGGGCAGACTTAATTGCTCTCTCTGTCTCCCTGGCCACTGTGTGTGGACCTTTATTACCATCATAACACACAGCACTGTTTGCTTTCTTCCTTACCTAAACAGAGGGCCAGCCTTATAAACTAGCAAGGGGCCTGTAGCCTAGCTTCTTTAAAAAAAAATTATTTTTGAAAAAAAATTAATATTCTTCATTTCAGGAAGTACTTTTGTGTGTGCTAGTGAGATCAATGCTTTTACAACTAGCAGTGGAATTCCAAAAATTAGAAAATTAGAATAAGCCAACACACTGTGGTGAAGTCCAATAAGAGTGTAGTGTAGCTCTGGCTGCCCTGGAACTCACTTTGTAGACCATGCTGGCCTCTAATTCACAGAGATCTGCCTGCTTCTACCTACTGTGTGTTGGGATTAAAGGTGTTAGTCACTTTTCTAACTATGATTTTAAAATATCTTATTTGCTATTTAAAAATATATCTTGATAACTATTAGCTAACACCAAGTATCTTTCCAGAACAACAGGAGTGTTTTAGGAAATCTATGTGGCTCTTTCCCTGACACTGAACTTTCAGGGGTGAGCACCTGGCTGCATGGGAGGGCACCTGCTCAGCAAGCACAGCAAAGGCCTGGGTTGGGTTCTCAGCACCAGGTGAATACACATGCCAACACAACGAAATTGGAGTTTTGGGATATTTAGATTGAATATTCAATATTTCATTTAAAAGTGCTAATATTTGATGTGAAGAACAAATTAAAATGGTATGTTTCTGTTTAATATGTGATAATATTTGATGGAGTTTTTGCTCTATTTCAGATTATTTCCTTCAGAAAGAACCCCAAATGTGGGGTTATGTGTTCTAAGAGCTATGAGCCGATTTAAAGATTGAATTGAATCACTACACCAAATTGTTTGCTGGAATTTGTTTCAGTTTACATCCCCACTCACGTTTGAGAGTACCCTTTTTATTTTACCAGTTTGAATACAATCTTTTACTTAAATATTTACTTCTATGATAGCCAACTGAAATGCTACAACGGCATGGATTTGTTACTGCAGAGCATAGGATAGGATCAAGGCTCTTGAGTCAAACATGCATTGCATTTGTGTTTAAGTCTTGGCTCTGCCTTTTCCCAGGAAGGCTGCATTGACAAATACCTCTTAGCTTATTTTAAAGTCAATAAGAGCTTTCACCCTGAGCCCAGGTTGTTGTAATCATTAGACAAGGCGGTCATGTGAAAGCGCTTCACACTGTTCTGAACATGTGACCGAGGCGGAATGCTCCACTTTCAGCTGCAAAGTCTTCCAGAGACTTTAGTTTGATTTGTGTACAATGTAGGGGTTTGCATACCATTTTTACTGTTCCTTTGTCGCATCGTGGAAAGAGGGTCAGCAAGTATTCCTCCGGTGGTCTCCAAGAACCTCAGGAACCTGTTTGGTTACAAAGCACGCACCTGCTTCCCATCCTTGAGGAATTTGCAATCTAAAGACTTCTGAGATTAACCTGGAATCTCTGGAGGCTTTTTAATTGTTTGGTGAGGTCTCTAAGGGCTATGGTGGTAACTGACTGAAGAGGAAGCTTGGTGAAAGTGTGTGCTGGGTTCCTGGAAAAGCTACTTTCTCAGCAAAAGCCGGTAAGATGAATTATTTGTTCTATAAAAGTTAAGTAAACTAGAGTTTTATTTTTTTTTTGTTTTGTTTTGAAAGTTCGTCTACGAAAGTTACATTAAGTAAAGCATCTTAAATGGAATGCGGCAGCCTGGTAAGGTTTGTGTCGTTGTTGTTTGTACAGTCGCACCAAGTGTTACTCGAAATCCCAGCAAAAAACACCCAGGGCTAGCAGCACGGAGAGAACCCCACCAGAAGCAGCCAGCCGCTCTCTCTAGTCTAGTGAGGGGACTACAATGAGACTATGGTCAGAGGGCGAACTTTCTCCAAGTCTAGCATTAATTTAGGTTTGGCTGTTCTTTGGGCCCCACTTCCAACCTTTTCTTAACCTACTCCTATCTGCCAAGGAGTATCCTGCTAAAAACAACAAAAAGACCCGATCCCATTATAGGGTCATGCCCACTGGCTTTTTGAGAGAACTTAAAACACAGCAAAATTGAAAGCGCCCAGCTTTTCTATTTGGTTAAAATCTGCACAAAATTAACGTTCTTTTGTTGCAACTGCTGGGCCTAGATCCCCCTCCTAGCCTAGGATCTTGATGCTCAGCACCCAGCTACACCCTGGAGCGGCTCCTCGGGTCCCCCCCTCCTCCTGGGAACAGCTCCACCTTGGGGGCGCTGGAAACGCCCTCCGTGAGTTCCCTGGCACCAGCGGGAGTTTCAAGTTTCCACTGGCGGGGCGGAGGCAGGCGGCGGGCGGGCGGCTCCGCTTCCTTCACTGCGGGCTTCGGACTCGGGCTCCCGCCGGCCCGCGGCGTCCTCGTCCCTCAGGAAGCCTTCGCCGAGGCCCCGCAGCGCATCCCCCCGGCTGAGGCCCGTTCGTCTCGGCCCCTGGCGCCGAGCACCCCCGGGAGGGCCGGGAGACACGCCGTCGCTGCGGCCGCGGCGTCGGCGCTCGGGCCCCGGCCTCGCCCGCCACTGGCGGGCCGCGGGAGGAGGGGGCGCGGGGCGGCCCCGCCTTCCCCCCCGAGGAGGCGCCGGGCGGCCATATTGCCGAGCTGTCTGCGGCGGCCGCGGCGCGTCTCCTCTCAGGCGGCTCAGGGCTCGCACCGCCGCCTCTCCGTTCGCTCGCTGCCAGCCGCGACGCCCCCGCCGAGCCGCGCCTCAGCCAGTCGGCGGCGGGCAGGAAAGGAGCCGCTCATTTTCGGGGTAAGCCCTGCTCGGCGCGCTCCCTGCCCCCGGCCCGGTTGCCTGCTCTTCCCCGCCGAGGCGCTGAGGTGGCGGCCAGAAGTTGCCGGGCTGTGTGGCGCCGCGGCCCGGGCCTGGCGCGTCTCCGAGACGGGTTCGCTCGCGCCTGGCCGCCCGAGAGGCGCCGCGGTCGTTAACGGCTGAGCCAGGCCGCTTCCCCGGCGTCTCCTGTCGCTCTGCTCCGCTCCGTCCGCCGTCGGCCTGGCCGCCCCGGGCGTCGGGTGGTGCAGGTTCCCGCCGCCGTGAGACTGGGCCCCAGGCTCGGCCCGGCGCGCCCCCGAGGGCCGTGGCGAGCGCAGGTCGGGGGGTGCTCGCTCGCCCCCCGGGTAGGGAAGGCAGGTTGAAAGTTCTCCCCCGGCCTCCTGTCTGAAAGTCGGGGTGTTGGATTACTAGAGAGCGCGTGGACGCCTTAGCAGCGGGAGGGTTGTCGCGTTGCCGGGCTTGGGGCCCCGGCCGCTCCCGCCGCGCGAGCCCGCGAGGGAGGCCAGGCCCCGACTCCCGGCTGCCCTTACCTGCTGCTGCCGCCCTCCCGGCCCCTCGACCTGGCCCGGGTCGCGGAGTCGCCCTGTGCAGTGTCTGCAGACCCCACCAGGAAAGTTCGCATCCTTACCTTTCCGTGCTCCCAAACTCCGTCTCCGAGTTAAGTTTGAAAGGAGGTGGTACGTTAGTTCAGTTAAAATAGCATGGCTGTTCCTACACAGATGTTTCCTTAAGCGTTGCCAGGATTCTGGGTGGTCCCCCCCACCAAAAAAAAAAGAGTGGTTATTCATTGGGAATATGTTTCAAGAGGTCGACTTCATAAAAAGTGTATTAAAATACAGTTGAGATTTTGCAGAAGAGGTGCGAGTGCGATGCTCCGTCGGCTGTGTGGAGGCATCAAGATTTGCATGATGTAAATGTAAAAGCCCACGATAATAAGGACTTATGTGCTGAAAGAGTACTTGGACACTGCAGTCTGTTGTTGACCGAGCATCTTTTTGTCTTTGTTTTTTTTTTCAAATTTTAATTGAATACTTACAGGACCATGACGGAGCACAGAATAAACAATTACTCTGTTCATTTTGCTGCATAAATAATGCTTAATCCGCGTGCCACAGCACCACTAGATCTGGAAAGAGAGGCTAATGTTTAGGATTATGTTTGCATTTTTTTTATTCTAGAATTTCTGTGCTTGCACCGGTGTGCAGTTCATCTTTCAGAATAATAATAATTTCTTCAAATATGACAAAGTGCAGACAACGTTTCAAGTTGTCAGGGTGCTGTGAAAAGAATTACACTGACTTTTTAAAGCCCCTTTGAAAACTGTATTTTGGAATTTAATAAACAGTTAATCTTTGGAACGAATAGTCACTAGGAGTCTTTAGCTTTGTTTACATGAGAAGTTTGCTTGTGTCACAAGAAATATTAAGTAAGCCCTTGTCTCTGCGGGTCATACATACTGTTTTGTTCGGTCCTGTGGCTTCACACAAGAGAGAATGTAGGAGGAGCTCAGAGATGGTTTGTAGACTAGAATTAATAGATTTTCCTGTGGGAACAAAAGATTGAATCTTTGCTCAGGTGGAAAAGACTGCTGCTTTTCTGTGTGATGGTTGGAAACCACAGGCTTGGCGCTCCCTCTCAGTAGCTGTCAGTAGTGACCGGGATGGGAGACAGGAGCAAGAGCTGGTTTTGTTTATTGCTTTTCACCATTCCCAAGAGCAGAATTGGGTTATTAGCCAGTTTTTAATCTCTGGCTAGTAGTTGGAAGATTTACAGATTTATTTTATTTTCATTTCTCAATCTTTTAGTATAAAAGTTATGTACAGTCTGATGTAGTAGATTCTGAAATGTTGAGTGATGATGAGAGTCCTGGATTTTCATTCATTTTAAATTTAATGCATTTTAACTTGACCCATTTCAGAATGGGGTGGCAATACATTATAACTTTTCCCCCAAAAGACCAAAGCCTTGAAATACTGCCCTATTGTGGTTGTGAAGCCTGAGCAGTGCTGATGGAACATATCTGTAGGGCATAGGTAATAGTTTCCTGTTATTGGTGCAGTTTGGGAGATGAAAATCTTTCTTGCGTGGCTTGTGCCTCTTACTGCTGCAATCTGGGAAGTAAGGAAGAGTCCCTCTTGGATGACTTGGGTCCCTTGCTGATAAAGAACTGGTGGGCACTAATTTACTCTTTTGACATCCTGAATATGAACGTGGATTAAGTTGCTCTCTACAAGGCTATTTTAAGTTTCTTGACCATAGGTGTCGCTAGAGGGTGTTCCCGGAAAGCCCTGAACTTCAGTAGCTCATGGCGTTGGAGATAGAGGTATGCAGTCTGACCTCAGAGCTACTCCCTTTCTAGTGTGTTACAGCTATCCCATCTGGCCCATTCATTCAGTTTCTATATGCTTCTTGGTATTTATATTGGATGTATATCTTAAACCATTTAAAAAAACTATAAAGGTAATCCATTATATGGTAAAGTTATAACACCCAGAAAGACATTAAGCCACAGAGTAAAAAACTTATCTTCTTGCCCCAGAACCTGGCAATCCTATCCTCGGCCCTATTTTTCATAGGTAATTGTCTTGTGAATAGAAAGTGGTTACCCTTTTCTGCAAAGATGAGCACGCCTTGCTCCTGATCTGTGGGTCTCAAGCCTGTTAGAGTAAGATGCTATAACAAACCTTGACACGGTGTTTATTACTTATATTAGACATCAAGTAATTGTATTTTTCAAATTTTCATAATTTGAAATTAGTGGGATTTGCTATCCTTATTCTCAGAAGTGTTTGTGTAAGCACACGTGCCAATTTTCTTGGTTAATGATTAGAGGTAAGGTTTACCTTTTTTTAAGTATAGCATAAAAGTTGATGCACACGTTAAAACATGTACATATACATACACCATACACATAAGCACAAAATATTGTCTTTTGAAACAGGTGTGATTTGGAATAGCACTGTATCTATATAATATGTCTTTACCTAGAAATTGTTTAGAGAGGAAAAGTTGTCTATGTGATTCCTTCTCTGTCTTTAATAGTGGGCTCTAGTACCAGCTTCTCAGCAAAGGTGGGGGTTATATAAACCTTCCTCAACACCGAATAACAGTTATGTATATCAGACCTTGCAAATTCATCTATTTAAAATAACTAGAATTTTTAAAATGATTATTTCATGTGCATATCCACATGAGGGTACCAGATACCCTGGAACTGGAGCTATAGACACCCATGAGCTGTCAATGTGGGCACTGGGAAGCAAACCCTGGTCCTCTGAAGAGCAGTCAGTGCTCTCAACCACTAAGCCTTCTCCCCTGCCCCAATAACTAGAATTTTTGTTTTGTTTGTATTGAGACAGGGTCTCTCTAGCCCTGGCTGTCCTGTAACTTCCTATGTAGACCAGGCTGGCCTGGAACTCACAGATATCTGCCTCCAGAATGTTGAGATTAAAGGTATATGCCACCATGCCGTGATAATTGTAATATGTTTTATGTATATAAACAAGGTCACTAAACTTTATACATCTAGTGATGTGATAATCAAAAAATGTTTATTACATTTCTTTATGATTTATATATGTTGGAAATAATAAAGTAGTAAAGTTAATTTATTTGGGAATATTGTTTAGTAATTTTTGTGTATTAGTCCACCAGTTAAAATCTGTAGGCCAAATCCAGCCTACTCATGTTTTTGTAAATAAATTTTATTGGAACTTGTCCATGCCAATTGCTTACATATTGGCTATGGCTACTTTTAAGCCATGATATCAAACCATATGGCTAACAAAACCTAAAACAGTTACTGTTTGCCTTTTTTGCAGAGAGAATTTGTTCACCTCTAGCTTAAAAGAAAAACAAGAACAAAAAGCTCTACTAATTGAAAGAATGTTTTAAACTGGGCTTCATGCTACAGATTTCTGATCCTAAGTGCCCTGGAATGAGGTAGGGGATTTCAAGTTCAAGGCCATCCTGGAAAACTTAGTGAGACCTCCCCCATCTCAAAAAAAAAAAAGAATAAAAGGAGCACAGATATAGTTTACTGGTAGCATACCTAATAAGATTCAATCCCTGTTGACTGGGTGGGGATTGGGCATGTTTTTAGATACAGTATCAAAGAAAGGAGTACTACATTATTATTTTGTCTAAGATAGTAAAATTTGTAAAGTTGCCTCACTATCAGTAATTGATATACAGAGTATTTTTAAACTTCAGTTAATTCTTAATGGCTTTCAGGACTTTAAATGTTTCCTTTAATTTGTAAAAAGTTGAAATTAAGACTTGCTGCCAAGTGAATTTGTAAAGTTTTGAGCCTTTACATCATTTAAGATGCACGGTGAGTAATAGAAAATTACTTAGCTTAGACTAAGTTCTAAAGATTTAATACCCTGGCTTAGACTAAAATTGGTTTTTATTTTGGTTAGCTACAGAGATGAGTTGAGTACCTTGTCTAGATACAGAGTATCCAAGGGAATAAGGGAGGGTTCTTTTACAGAAGCCTTTCCCAAGCAGTCTTCTGCTCCTTGACCAGGATTGGGGCATGTTCCTTATCTCCCAACATTGGCACTGTAATTGAATTGCTTTAATTCTGTTCCCATTATTTTCCTTAGTCATATACCAAATGTATTGAATTCTTTCTTGTACCAAAATGAAAACAGATCCAAAGTGACCTGTCACACATTAATATACTTAATTTAATATGAATATGCAATTTAATGTATTTTTTTCAAAACTGAAATTATAAAACAAAAACCATTGGTTGCTGTTAAAGTGCTTTATTGAATTATTACACAGAACTAAATACAGCCTTCTGATAGTTTTTGCAAGTAAGGTTTTATTTGAACACACTGTAGTTCATTTACATAATTACAAAGAACAATTGCAACACAGACTGTATGGCTTATGAAACCTAACATGTTTATTTACCTGACCCTTTACAGAAGGAGTTTGCTGAACTTTGTTTTAAGATGTCAGTCATACATCCAGGCAATTGTTACAATATGGTAAATACTTGTTCGCATTTAGGCCTGGAAGATGGACAGGATCCTGAGGAATTGACAACACCACATGTGCCATATTGAATGTCTTGAAAGTGTGTAAGCGGGATAGTGGTGGATGTCAGCTGGAATTAATAGAAGTGTGTAAAGTTCTAAGAATCTTCAGATAATCAGTTCTGAATATCTCCTGCTTTCTCTTAGAAATTTCAAATCTTCCCCATCGTTTCTGTAAATTAGTAGTCTTCGAATAAGACAACCATAGTAGATGTATTTGTCTTTAAGAAGAATCTCTCTTCATAAAAGAGACAATGAAGACATACAGCATCTTAGCCATACTTAATTGAGAATAGTCTTTCCAAGTGTGTTGTACCTGTGTTCTGTGGGCTAATTTGCCTCCGAGGATAGCTACGTGCATCCCAACATGTATGACAACGCCAAGTTGAAGTGTCAGAAGTTGGACTCACTGTACAGGGGATGGATTAAACTTTGTTAGATGTCATGAGGACTCTGATACTTAAATTTTTTTTTTTTTTTAGGTTCTAGACTTAGAGAAGCTATACAAACTTAGTTTGGTTTTCAGTAGAAGTGTATACTGAGAAGTTTACTTACACTTGGGAACACACAGCATGATAATTACCATCATTATTAAATGTGACACTTATGTTTATGTTTAGCTTTTACTGTTTCTTACTAGTTTGGCCATTTTATAACATTAAAATGAGAAAAAATGTTTTCCTTGACAATAGCCAACAGCTAAAGTGAGTATTATGTGTAAGCCCAGCTCATCCAAAGCATCAGACATCTGAGGACCAATTGTGAGGCTGGCGCCATCCTAATTTCTCTAAAGGGAGAGGAGGAGCAGGACATTGGAAGCTGAATGGTTTTTATGGTAATAAGAGAGACCTGCCAGGTGTCCTTATTGACCACATGCGGTATCTTATTTTAAAGATACTTAAGACATTGCGTTAAGTTTTGAAAAACCAGCTACTGATGTTTAATGTCTGATGTTGCAAAATAAGATGTAGACATAGTTTGGAGAATTTCTCAGTTCAGCATGAGTCTTTGGTTCTTTATCATGACTTACATGAACCTGTCTTCCTCTGAGCATTTCTAAATGTTTATTATATGGTTTAAAAAAGTTTTCTTAAATGTAAAGGAAGCAGTTGGGCTGCAGATAGCTGTCTTACATTTTATTCCAGCACATGTTTACAAATGATAATGTGTCATTTACCTTTCTGCGCACCTTGGGAACAAAATTTTTAGGTCAGAATTGAAATTCAATGTAGAGCATTATTTTTGTAGTTTTTACATTTAAGGTTTAGAAATTTGAATTTTCTCAAAACTCATGACTATTTTCTTGAAAACATCTTTAAAACATAGACTACATCTATATGAGCAAGTGTCAGATTTAGAATTTCCTGTCACTTGTGTAGGAAATTCAACTGCTGAGGTGATCGTTCTGGCTAATTTTCAGTTTTGATATAATCAGAGGTTGATTTTCAACTTGATAATGGTAGAGGGGAAAGCTTTGTCAGCCTCTTAAAAGGCCCATTCGGTGTCTGGGACTGACTTGCCTAGAACTGTGTGAGGAAAACATAGTAGGTCAGTCAGTGCCCAGAACCAGGGTAAGAAGGTCTCCGACCCCACCTCCATGTGACCTCCATGCCTTTGGGCAAGTCACTTAACTTACCTGGGTTTTCCTTTCTTTTGGAAATATACAGGTTGGGATTCTCAAGTATGGTGGGGAAGGAAAAGGTAAGCTTTATGAGGATTGGACCATGTCTGTGAGTGTCTTTAAAGTGGGCTTCTGCAGATGCTAAGGCAGTCTTCTGCTCTTCTCTTGGGAACCACGTGGGAAAAAAAGGAAAGCATTATACCATTAAACTCCGCTAATTTATAATAAATACTTCTTGCTATTTTTAAAGTTTTAAACCTTAAAAGGATATGTGAACTTGAATGGATAAAGTTATATCCTTATTCACATATTCTCTTATGAATGTGGCAGTATCAAAGAAACTTATTTCCAGAAGACTTATCAGGGGTCTTTATTTAAGTTCAGGTTTTCACAGTATAGTCTTTATGATGTTCTCTACTTAGAACTCTGGCGATTCAGTCCAGCACTACTGTTATTTAAAGGGCTAGAAGAGAAGCACATATGTTACTTTGACATAGATTTGTATATTTTAAAGTTTGATAATTACATTCAAGAATGGTAGGTTTCTTATAATTTTCTGTATTTTATGCATTATTTTATGAGCTTATACACCTCTGGGATGAGGTTCAGAGGACAGTGTCCCAAACAGGAAAAAAAAAGGATTGAGTTGTTTTTTGTCAGTGCCATAACTGTGTTTATTTGTCTGCCAGTTACCTTATTAATGCATTTTAAATTTTGTCTTTGTAATATTGCTTTGTGTTTCTTAGTAAATTGGACAAGAGTTTTCTTTTTTTTTGGAATTTTATGCAGAGACAACTTGTGCTTTCCCATAGTTTGAATCCCAAAAGACTGAAAACAATTGTAATTAGGCCTTGGGAAAAGAATAACTTGCGCAGTAAAATTAGTTTGATGTTAATTATTGAAGCTTCAGTGTAAACCACTAAGACTACACTTGGCAACACCTGTTGCAGCACCCGACTTGTTTGTTGGTCTGTTGTGCTGCTGCTGCAGCAGAGATCCACTGAGGCACAGGCAGGACAGCCTCTATTGTGTGAAGAGGGTTGGTCTTAGAGTTGAAGGACAGAGGGTGCTGTATATGAATGCGTTGTCTTCGTTGTGTTTGCTCTTGTGGTAGTTTGCTGGAGATGGGAGACAGCTGCTGCCAGCATCTCTTAAGACTGAGGACAAACTGCTGACTGGGTGGTTGCTCCCGTTGTGTCTTTTGAGGGTGTTGATGGAAGACACAGACCTCTTTAAGTAACAGAAGTGGGAGAAACTGGATTGGGGAAAAAGCATTACATTAATAAACCTGCAAGTGAAATTTTAGAAAAATCAAGAAAGGAGAGAAGTAAGAGTCATTGTTTTCTGAATAATAACACGAGAGAAGAGGGCAAATTCACCAGTGTTTGGTACACAAAGTATGTTTGGCAGCTGCATAGATATTTAGGGGGGAAAAGGTGCTGAAAACAAAGTTGGCTTCAAGTTAGAAATGGAATCTCAGATACATGTGTATGTTACTTGGGTTTTCATGTGGTGTTTTATTTTCTGTTGCTATTAGAGAGATACTAGTTTTATTTAAAATAAGACCCCAAAAAGGAACTAGATAGGCACGATTCATAAATAGCATCTTGATATGAACACTGTTCATTGATCATTAAATGGACCGAAACTTCGATTTATTCCATTTATACAAAGGTTCGTCCTAGAAATTTTTAGATAGAACTCCTATACCTTCCACATTGTGTAAGGCAATAAACTGATATAGAAATAGAAATATGCTTTTGAAAGTTTTGCATCTAATTTTTAAAACTAGAAGCTTAAAAGTAAAACCTCCATTAATACTAAATGATGGAATAGATTTTGTAGCAGACTTGTGTTTTTGCATAGTTGTAATGAGTGTTTGGTTAACATGTCTACCTCTGCTTAACCTTTGCTAAGCATTGACTCAGTTTGTCCAAATGCATAGAACAGACTTCCTGCAACGACACCCTGGAGTGTGCCCGTCGTGCTGTCACAGTTTCACATTGCTTGTGATTTTAGTCATTGACTGCAGTAAGAATGTGGCGGAGAATACCTTAGAAAAGAGTTTTTATAGTTACTGCTTTCAGCTTTATTCTAGAAGCAGAATTTCTCTTTCTAGAAAGTTGTGCAGTTTATTTTTATATATATGTTGACATCAAAATTTCTAGAAATACAGAGCCAGTTTCTGATGCTGCTATGATGCTTGTCTGCTTCTTACCACTTAGGTTCCTCAGCATTGACATGTAGAAGTCTTAGCTGGCTACTGTGTAAGGAGAGTAGTATCTGAGAGTTAGTTTGCTTTGTGGCTTTAGTTTGTGAAGTTTTTCGCTTACTTTAGTACTAGAATGTATTTTGCCCAGCAACTTTATTATAGCTATTGCACATTTTCTTATGAACTTTGATTTTTTTTTTTACTTCTACCTATTTAGGGATTTAAAGTGCATTTGTTTTTTTTATCATAATGTTTGTGTACTTATTTCTCCAAAACCGAATTATCTTTTTTTTTTAACCTTTTCTTCTGAAAACAAAATATTTTCATTTTAGAAGCTTACAGATTCATCCTGATTTGTAGAGGCTTTCATATTTTGGAGAATAGCCATTTTGACCTTTTTTTGTTCACTTATCATTTAAAGAAATGTGATAATTTGCGCATGGTTTTATAATCTGCCTTGTTCTTTAGTGATCTGTGAATATTTTCCCTGGATTGGTTAGTTGTATGTGCTTTAGTGGAGTCTTAGATGCTCTGTGGTTCATGTAACTAGCTTCCAAGGCATACAAACAGTGCTGCTATTGGATTCTTCGTACTTGGGCCATTGTATAGATACTGATTTTTTATGTTTCACTTTTATCAAGACAAGTAAAATGAAATCCAGTTTCGGCTAACAATTTTTAAGGTGGAGTGATTACTCTGAAAGTACACACATTTTTGTCATTTAGGAGTTAAGTGTCTCCATATTTGTGAAGGCTTTGTTAGGCCCTTCACTTTTTCACGATTAGTACCATGTGGACCTACTTTGCTTATGTAAGACCCTAGTTTTTTGTGTTGACCTAATCCACATCCTTTGGTTTCCACAGAGCTCTCTCTTTCTCTCTTTTTTAATTTTTATTTATTTATTTTTGGATTTTTGAGACAGGGTTTCTCTGTAGCTTTTGGAGTCTGTCCTGGAACTAGCTCTGTAGACCAGGCTGGCCTCGAACTCACGGAGATTCACCTGCCTCTGCCTCCCGAGTGCTGGGATTAAAGGCGTGTGCCACCATCGCCTGGCTCAGAGCTCTCTTATTAAGGCTAAACTTTATGCAGATTATTTTTCTTGAAACTTTTTTGGTGGAATATAACTTGAAATAAGTCTAATTGAAAACTGGGCCAAATAATTTAACTTTCTGTTACCTGCCTAGCTGGTCCTATGTTTAAGAAATATCTTTTCTGAAATGTGAGTGCTATAACTTAAAGTTTGTAGAATCTGTTGGATGATTAAGATTTTTTGCTTGTTTTTTTTGTTTTTTGTTTTTAATTCTTCCTTACTGGTGAGATTACACTAGAGGGACACACAAGGCATATAGTTCAGAAAATAGTATGATAGGTGATGAAGAAACTCATTTGAATCTCTCTTCCCAGCTCCAAAGAGTACTGTGATGGTAACTGGTATGTTATAGTACAAAACACTAACTCGAGAAAGCACTGAAAATTGGTTGCCTCAAAGAAATATCCTAAGTACTCTGGTGGGAGTGAACCTGGAGAACACCTCCACAGTGACATGGTGGGGGTGAACCTGAAGAACACCTCCACAGTGACATGGTGGGAGTGAACCTGAAGAACACCTCCACAGTGACACGGAGTGAACCTGAAGAACACCTCCACAGTGATATAGTGGGTGTGAACCTGAAGAACACCTCCACAGTGACATGGTGGGAGTGAACCTGAAGAACACCTCCACAGTGATATGGTGGGTGTGAACCTGAAGAACACCTCCACAGTGACATGGTGGGAGTGAACCTGAAGAACACCTCCACAGTGACATGGTGGGAGTGAACCTGGAGAACACCTCCACAGTGACATGGTCAGAGTGAACCTGAAGAACACCTCCACAGTGACATGGT
>PVIU01007423.1:0-91963 GCA_004026605.1 Ondatra zibethicus
AACATGTAACCAGGCTGAACGCCGAGTCTCCACAGACTCCTCCCTCACTCCCACAGCTAACAAAAGCACCAAATCTTCCTTAATAGTTTAGAATCTGTCCCCTCCTCTTCTATACGATCAGCAGGTAAGTTCTAGCCTTCATCTCTCTCTCACCTGAACTGTTGGGAACATTGAGGGTGACTCCAGCCACCCTCACCTCCAACTTTTCCTGCATTTTGCTTCCAGGAGAATATTGGAAAAACCACAGTGCAGATTAGTTTAGTAGCTTCTGATTAGCTCCATTCAAGGCTTTCCAAATGCTGGCTCTTGTTATCTGAAGTTTTCTGTCCTGCCCGGTTCCCGCAATTGTTAAGTCCCAAAGAAATCACACAGAGGTCTACATTAGTTATAAACTGATTGGTCCATTAGGTCAGGCTTCTTATTAACTCTTATAACTTATATTAGCCCATTATTCTTGTCTATGCTAGCCACGTGGCTCAGTACTTTATTCAGCAAGGCAGTCACATCTTGCTTCCTCTGCAGCTGGGTAAAGGACTGCAGAAGGAACTTCCTTCTTCCCAGAATTCTCCTGTTCTCATTGACCAGCCTCTACTTCCTGTCTGGTTGTCCCGCCTACATTCCTGCCTGGCTGCTGGCCAATCAGCGTTTATTTAAAATACAATTGACAGAATACAGACCATTGTCCCACATCAGTCTCTTGCCTGCCTTTCTCTCCGCCTGATGCTATTGTTCATAAATCATAGGTTCTCTAATAATCAGTGTAGTTTTCCCGAGCATTGACATTTATCAAACTTTCAGGCAATAGCCTTAGTTTTATAGCTCAGCTTCACTGTATCTACGTGTATAGTTCACTTTTTCCATCTTGTACCTATTGGCTTAAATACCCAGCAGCTATCTAAACGTGATGTGTTCAAGCTAGAAAAACCTGCAAAACCTGCTCCTCTGTGGTTTTCTCCATTTCACTGCTCAGACTGACAATGTAGGACACACATCTAGAACACAACCATGATTCCAAGCCCTCCTGATGCACTCAAGTTATCTGCCAACTCCACACCCACCATGTATCCCAAAGCAATTCACTTGCTGTCATCCCCTTGCTCTCTGCAGCTCAGGACACCATTCTGGGACACACCAGGTCTTTCAGCACCCAACTTTGCCCCTTAGGCCCCATGTTCCTCATGCAGCTAACCTTCTTTGATGAATGTAAGTCATATCCTGGCAGTTCCTGTTTAATATTCTAGTAGTTCCACTGAAGCTTACAGGAAAGGTTAGTATTAGAGCCTTCTGTGAACTGGTAGGGCCTTTCTCCTTCCCTGATTTTCTGTTTATATATGTCTCTCTCCCAATTCACTGTCCTCTAGCCACGCTGACCTTCTCTTTGAGTTCTAAACACATTGCCCTTTTCTACCTCAAATACTTCATAGTGGTTGATCTCACTCCATAGGACACTGTTCTCAAATGCTGGCTCCTTCCTGACCTTTGGCCTCAGTTTTGCTATCACTTCCTCATAAAGGCCTTCCTGGTTACCATGCCCAGACTACGGCTGTCACAACAAATCATTTATGTATGGGATGGTACTTATTACCACCTGATTTGTTTGTTCCTTAGCTGAGTTTTTAAAACTATTTGTTTTTATTTTATGTGTATTACTGTTTTCCCTGCAAGTGTGTATGTGCATCATATGGATGCCTGGTACCAAAAGAGCCTAGAAGAGGGGCCTAAGATCCCTTGGAATTGGAGTTACAGATGGTTGTGAGCTGCCATGTGGATCCTGGGAACCAAACCTAGGTGATCTATAAGAGCAGCACTAAACTAACTCTCCAGTCTCAATGGCTGGGTTTTTATGGACTCTTTTCCCTCATGGCAATATAAGATATACAATATATATTGGTGCATCTAGTGGTAGAATTCAAATTACTTAACAATAGGTATGGCATGGACTCTAGTCCAGCAGAATATATGCCTCCTTGAGCACTTGGAAGTAGTGAGTATCACTATTCTTATACCCATTGACTTAATAGAGTGTGACTCTATTCAATAAAGGTCAGTTGGGTTCATGAATGAATGTATCAACAAGTTCATCTTGCTCAATCCCATTGTTCTTTCATGAACCTAAATTGGTAGTGCTAACTCACACTGAATCTAGGCTTCTTTATTCCCTTTGTGCTAAGTACTGGGTCTACATCTGTATGTTCATTCTCCAGGGAGACTGACTATTGCTCTTTGCAATTATAGTGTAGTCCATCTTAACCTTGCACATGCTCTCTTCCTGCCCCAGCCCCTGAGTGCTAGGATTACAGGTTTGCATCACCGTGTCTGGGCACTCTTCTCAATTTTAACGGGAGTAGTAGTTCTGGAATTTAGGCAGATTCCTGTTTCCCTCTGAAATCCTTGACCAAGTCCACCTTGAACCATCCATAGCTGGTCCATCATGAGAGAGGTACAGAAATCAAATTCTAATTGCTGGGCACAAGTTCAGGTATTATTACACCCAGTGGTCAGGTCCTGAGCCAATTACTTAACTTCTATTTCTTTTGTAAACAGATATACAATAATAATATACCTCACAGTGGCTATGAACCCTTCCAAATAGTACAGGCCGGAGTCCCCAGCCAATCACACCTGGGGGAAAGGTCAATGACTGTTGGCTTCATGTTGCTTACCCTCACCCTTTAGAAGTCCTATGAACATCGTAGAACATACATGCACTACTCTATAAATCATGTGCATTGATCCGATCATTGATGTCACCTCAAAAATTAGCTATCCTTGACTTGAGAATACAGTTTGCTTTCCAGGAATCATAAAGAAACAGTGGTGGTCGTTTATCCTTCCTGTCAACTTGACTGTATTTAACGGCACTAGGAAATTAGTGAAGCACACATCTGGGTGTGTTGTGATGGCGTTTCTAGAAACAGATCAGGGGGGCTCTAAACTTAATCAAAGAATGAATCTATTGATAGGTCAACATTTGAATAAACTATTGGGAGATGGTAGAGCTGTGTGATGGAGCTGTGTGATGGATGATGTAGGTCACTTGGAGTGTGGCATTGAAAGGTACATCTTATCTACCCTTTCTGTTATTGCTCTCCCCGCTGCCACCACCATGGCCTTCTTTCTGATGTACTGAGACTACGCAAGATAAATCTTTCCACTTTTGAATTTTTTCCCTCAGCAGTCTGTAAGAGTTATGTAAAACTAACTGATACAAGCTGAAAAGATATTGTAGGACCCACTGTAGCAAGGCCGGTTCTCCAGCCTAGGAGGCCCATGCTTTGCTTGCTGAGCTTCACAACGAAGCAAAAGACAGCATTCGAGGAGCACTGCTTCTGTGTTATACAAGTCTGCAAAGAGCTAAAAAGTAGACCTACTGGGTGCCTACAGAGAGACATTTGCTGCTGGCTTCAACACTTCCACAGCGGCATGAGTCAGAGCTCTTTGTCCTTTATCTCTGCTCCCTAACCAATATATCTCCATCTATTTGAGAACAAAGTTCACCCAACTTTTGATCTCCACTGACTAAGGCTGTCTCATCTTTCTGACTCAGCCAGGCCCTTCCTATTTCTGCCTTCTGCCTTCATCCACCACAGGGACCACCCCACATACAGGTGTAGGCGATGCCCTGAACGGCCCTATGGAACTGGTCTCATCTTGTTTATTTGGAGGTCTAGAGCGACCCCGGTCAGGTCATGTCTACCAGCAGTCATACCTCCTGCAGAAGCTCGGCTACTTGTGGCCCCTGATTCTAATGCAGAGAAGCTGGGTGCTTGGAGAAGCACTAAAGGAGTCTTTACATCCACCACTTAGCACGGAATGTGCTCACCACATCAAAGTTCTCTGGCCAACCCTCTATCTAATGGCTTCTTCTACTTTAACCAGCCATTCTTACTCACTAAACACTAAGCTTTCAAACTGATTATTTAAGTCTTTGGTGCCCTCTGAGTTTGCTGTTTTGGAACAATTTCCTTCCCACAGCCTTTGGCTAGCTAGACTTCTTTGGAGAACTGGATGAGAATGGGGCATAGAGTGGGTGTCTCCTTGTAAACCTGTAGGGGGAGACTACTCATTCGTTTCCCTGCCATTGAGACCCAAATAATAACAGCTAGCCAATAAGAAGCCTCAGCTATTGGCCAAGCAGTGATGTAATTAGTATAGTTTCTCTGTGATTATTCGGGTCTGAGTGGCCGGGAAACAAACAAGCAGTCTCCGTCTACACAAACCCGTCTTCTGTTTACATGCCCCGTAACCTCAAGAAAGACACTGAATTTCTCCAAGCCAGAGTTTCTTGATAGCTAAACCTGAGAAGGAAGAGGAGGAGGAGGCACTTATTTGAAAGGGTTTGTAGGGAGCTGTTCTAGTGTACAGTACAGGCCTGTGATGTGCTCAAGACAATGCCTTGTACATTGATAGTCAGAGACAAGCTGTTCGATGTATTTTATTGTTTAGCTCGGGATCGGGGGACTAGGCGATGAATCCAGCCACACACATTCGTTTACCTAGCCTCGATGGCTACTGTCATTACAGCTACTGAACGGCATCATTGCAACATAGACAATAGGGCACAGTATGTGACCCTTAACCGGAGAAACTTGAGAGCCTTTGGTTTAGTGTGTCACAACTTCCCCTATCACCACCAAGAGAGGCCTCCACTGGGCACAGACTGCTAACATTTCCCCAATCTTTCTTCCTCAACCATGGTCAAATCCTTTATACTTTTAGCCAGCCTGGAATGGGGACTGTAGTTCCTAGATTCCCTTGCTACCAGAAGTGGCCATGTGACTGAATCCTGGCCAATGGGATGCCATTGAAACTTTTATGCATCTCTTGGGGAAAAAAGTACCTGTCCAGGACTTCCCTGCCCTCCTTCTTGAAGCCTACAATGGTAAGTGCAGTGGCAGTTAAATTAAGTGCAGAAAAGGGAAACGGGAAAAGGCTTTCATCTTAGAACGTGGTGAGGCCTTGAAAGTGGAGGTTATGTTTAACTGAACTATGAGACTAAAGAAGCCTGGAGCCCTTGTCTTTGAGGCTACATACTATCCTTTCTCTGGCAGGAAGTTGCTTACTTGGGCTCTTCTCTACTCAATAGTAAAACTAGTCCAAAAACACATTAAATAAACCATTTGAGAAAGAAGCTGAGCATGGCCTCAATGGCCTCTGTCTGACTCTCCCTTGAAAAACTCTTTGTGGTAAATTTGGCCCTTGGATACATTGGTTTGGGCAGCATGGAACCATTTATTCTTACAGACGGCCAACAAAACATTGCACATGTTTTATATTTACTCAGGAAAAAAAAAGACTTATACTCATTCAAGGAGAAAAAAGGATTTATTAAAATGCTTATTCGGGAAAAAAAGATTGATGCAGATTAACTATTACATAGGAACGTGAGTAAAGGAAGAGTGGCATTAAACTTGAAGATGTGATCAGGTCTTGAGCTGGTGCTTGTTCAAGCTGGATTTCTGGCCCCGGCTCCCAGAGGGGCTGTGGCTTTAGACATAGGCTGCAAGCTGGCAGAATGAAAGTAGGGAAGAAAGGACATTCGTTCGTTATTCTATTCCGGCAGATGAGAAGACTGAGGCCCCAAGAAGCTAACTGGTTCCCCTGCTGAGCAGACCCAAGCCGACACACCCCCCTCCGCCGCTGCCCACCCACTCTGTCTGCATGCTCTGTAGTTGAAGATGGTCCCATGTCCGTGTTTAATCCAACACAGCAAATCTGGCATGGGAGACAAAAACAATCACTGTGTCTGCGAAGAGGGTCTAGGATCTCAAGCTCTGAGTCTGTCTGGTGAACTTCTCCATGGAGTGATGTGGGGAATGCTCAGTAATGAGCAAAGGACGGAAACCGAGGGCTTTATAGACTACCATTAAAACCCCTGACTGCCGAGAAAGAGACCGCTAACATCTTGCCAGTGAAGACCAGATTTAGGAAAGAGAGACTGTGTCCAGGAAACTTGCGAACTTTCTTTCTCGTCCCCAGATCTTTCCCTTACGAACCTTCCCTCATTATCACCTACTCAGTTGCTAGTTACTGTCTCTGGGGATTACGTGGGGAGGGGGGAGACCAGCAATAGCCAAAAGGTCAAAAGGACCACACAGAGCACTTTCTAGAATCCAAACCACTAGAAGCCAGAGACGCAGAAACTTCACTGTCAGAAAACCTCTCATTTGAGTGAGGCAAGTCCACCCACCGTAAGCACACACAAACGTGTATTTGATTAACTTGTTCACATACACTTACGTGCCAAGCACTGGGTCAAGTTCATAAGTACACACTGCCACAATTTGCACAACTCTATGTGTTATCTTGGTTTATAGATAAAGCAATGGAGGTAACTTGCCCAGTGAATAACTTGCCCAGGTGACTGTAGCTAGCAACGTGACCTTGCTAGGTTTCCAGTTGAGTTTGCCCACTTAAAACTTATTCTTTGTTTATTAATTAGTGGCCATTAGTTAAAGATGAATGAGACATGGAGTAGTCACTGAATGCATTTGTCACACCCATTTAGAAAAGGTGATTTTAGAAAAATTTAAGGAGAAGGGCTTTATAACTTCAAATTTCCCCCTTCTTCCTCTTTCCTCTCCTCCAAATCCCTCCAGTCTTATCCCCAGCACTGTGGCAGACAACCTATTATGGCCTTACACTCACTCTCTATGCCCTCCTTTCCAAAGGACTAAGCAGATTCAGGTGTAACACCCTGCTTTCCTCCCTCCTGTGGACCCCCTTAGCTCCCACCAGCCCACCCCCATTCCTAAGTGTCAGCTCCTAACACCTAAAAGCACATTTTACCCAGAACCCCCAGTGGCCACACCTACCAGAATACCAGAAAAATTCCCTACCAGACAACACAAATCACTATCCCCTCCTAAGAACAAGGAAGGGCAGCAGAAACAAAGGGGAAAAATACACCCAACAAAGACAAGACCAAATATCATTACCTAGAATTACAATCATCACAACTCTAGGTGCCTATAAGCAAGCATAAAAACATTAAATTAGTCAGGGCAGTATGTCTCCATTAGAGCCCAGCAACCCTCCCACAGCTATGAGAACTGCAACACAGCTGGAGCATAAGAAAAAGACCTTGAAACAATCTTTAGGAAAGTGATGGAGGCCCTTCAAGAGGAAATGAATAAATCCCTTTTTAAAAAAAATCGATGATTGCAACATAGCTGAAGCATAAGAAAAAAACCTTAAGATGACCTTTATGAAAATGACAGAGGCCCTTTAAGAGGAAGTGAATAAATCCCTTTAAAAAAAATCTATGAACACACAAACAAGCAGTGGAAGGAAATGAATAAAAACAGTTCAAGACCTGAAAATGGAAACAGAATCAATAAAGAAAACCCAATCCGAAGAAAATCTATAAATGAAAAATTTAAGAACTCAAACAAGAACCACAATGGCAAGCTTCACCAACAGAATGCAAATGATGGAAGAGAGAATCTCAGGCATTGAAGACATGATAGAAGAAATGGGTGCATCAGTCAAAGAAAATGGTAAATCTAAAAGAAATCCTGTACAAAATATCCAGGAAACCTGGGACACTATGAAAAATGAAACTCAGGTCAAAGGCACAGATAATATTTTCAACAAAATCACAGAAGAAAATTTCCCTAACCTAAAAGAGATGTCTATCAAAGTACAAGAAGCATACAGAACTCCAGAAGCATACAGAACTCCAAATAGACTGGACCATAAAAAATCCTCTAGGCATATAATAATAAAAACCAACTAAATGTACAGGAAAAAAAGAATGTTAAAATTGCAAGGGGAAAAGACCAAGTAATATATAAAATCAGACATATTAGAATTGCACCTGACTTCTCAATGGAGACTCTAAAAGTCACAAGGGCCTGAACAGATGTCAGGCAGACTCTAAGAGACCACAGATGCCAGCCCAGACTACTATACCCAGAAAAACTTTCAACCACCATAGATGGAAAAAATAAGACATTTCATGATAAAAAAAAAAAAAGCACCATCTATCTACAAATTCAGCCCTATAAAAGGTAATAGAAGGAAAACTCCAATCTGAAGAGGTTAACTGCCACCAGGAAAAACACAAAGAATAAATAATCCCAGACTAGAAAGCTAAAAGAGGAGAAACACACACAGCAACAACAAAATAAGATAATCAACAAACAATGCTCATTGATACATCTCAACATCAGTTCTCCCCCCCAAAAGACACAAACTAACAGATGGATACAAAAACAACATCCAAGAAACACAGCTTACCACCAACGATAGACATCACCTCAGGGTAAAGGGATGGAAAAAGACATCCCAAGCAAATGGACCTAAGACGTCAGCTGGTGTAACCATTTTAATACCTGACAAAATAGACTAATCAAGATATAGGGAAGGTATATGCCCATCAAAGGGGACATTGCAACTATTAACGTCTATGCCCAAACACAAGGGCACCCAAGTTTATAAAAGAAACACTACTACAGCTTGAATCACATATTGACCTTCACACACTGATAGTTGGAGAATTCAATATCCCACTGTTGCATGAGGAGGAGCGTGCTGTGTCCTGCTGCCCAGATCCTGGCCACTGGCCTGCTTCTGGTCCCGGCTAGCTTATACCCAAAATAATTACACAGAAACTGTGTAATTACTGCCTGGCCCATTAGTTTCTAGCCTCTTCTTGGCCAACTCTTACATCTTGATTCAACCCATTTCTAATAATCTGTATTCACCATGAGGATGTGGCTTACTGGCATGAGTCTAACCAGTATCCATCTTGGGCCGGAGAAGCATGGCATCTGCCACACTTCCCTTCCTCCCAGCATTCCATCCTGTCTACTCCGCCTACCTGATTTCTGCCCTATCAAAAGGCCAAGGCAGTTTTCTTTATTCAACCAATGAAAGCAATACAAATGAAGAAGCACCTCCTACACCATATCCCCTTTTTCTGTTTAAACAAAAAAGAAAGGCTTTCGCTGTAACATAGTAAAATTACATATAACAAAACAGTTATCAAGCAAGAATTACAGTTACAATATTTAGATCTAATTTATCTTTTATCATAACAATGGAAAACTATTACTATAACTATCTATTCTTCAACTCCATCAAAGACTCCAGAAGGATAAAATATTACCTAAGTAAACAAGAAATAAGCAACTTCCAAACTCTAGAAATGATAGAGACATCTCACTGCCTGGACAGTCACCCAAAGTTCTTTTGTACCATTGGGGCATCTATCTTCAGCCTACAGGCCCATAGTATCCAGCAGACATTTCCATGAAGCAGGAAAATTCAAAGATAGTTCAGTCACTTTCTTCTGTGTCCTGCAGAATGTCTCACAGACTCTTTCATGAAACAGGAACCCTGAAGGATCATCTCACCTTTAGGCAAGTTCAGCAGTCCTCTCTCTGTGGGTCCTTCATGTCCAGGTTATGCAACAGTTCAGGCAAGAGCAGTTTCTTGCCCAAATGGCTAACCAACTCTATAAGGAGTCTCTTTGATGCCTGTCTTCCTCTTGAAATAGATTGGTGCTGCCAGGAGCAGATGTGTCTCATTGTCATGAAAAGCCCTAAGTTATTAAAACATTAAATGCCATATTCTGTAGTCTTTGAAAGATATGAAGAATGCCTGTCTGAAATATATCTATGCATATCTTGAAAATCTAACTAACGTGACTATAAACTTGACTATATCAATGATTATCCATTAACAACCTATATTTCCTAACTATACATTACATTTTTCAAATGAATTACATAATCACAATACCTTAATCAAGATCAGAAATACATATACATATAACAAAATTGACCTTAAATCTATATCAACAAAACAAGATTTATACCAATGTAAATTATTCATATCTATATCATCTCCCCCTTTAAATGTAAAAGAACATTTATAAACAATATTTGGGAATATGGGCATAGTTTTTTATCTCCAGACTTCTTCCTGCTGTATGGGAGCGCTATCAATCAGGTCTTTCATGGTGTATCCTGTGTGCTAGGTTCATCTCAGTTGTCAGTTGAGTGAAGTAATTTTCTGAAGGTGTTCACGGTGACCTTCAGGAGGCCAGGGTCCATGAAACCATATTATTGGTCTGGAAGCAATCCACAGGTTCTCATCCTCTGTGAAAACAAAAGAAGAACCTCTTTTCCAAAGCACCATATCCTTAGACCCAAATTTGGAAGTCATTATACCTTTATAATAATATCCATGCTGGTTTAGCTTGGCAGCCCATACAATGAAATGTCTCTCTGTACTTAGCTCCTTCACAGTCAAAAAATTCAAAGAAAACACAATAAAAATACACAATCCAGACATTTTGTGAATTTTCCATTTTTATGTGGCTTATTTTTATTTCTTTTAATCTATGACTATCTGTAGTCTGTCTCTTTAAAGACTTTACCCTATTTTTTAAGGCATTAACTTTATTTAATGACTCTTTATTTTTTTCCCAAGCCTTTATACTTTATCTAACAGTATGACCTATTTAGAGGTCTTTTATGTCTGAATCTGTCCTATTGTGAATCTGTAATTCTTTAATGTACAGGAACAGTTTTGCTTTGTGCTTTTAAAATGCTAAGCTCTTAAGATTCTAAGCTGTGACAATTTCAGGTCAAATACAGGTGCTGCCTGTTTGCTCTGCCCAGTCCAACATGGTGGAGCCGCTTGTGCCTCTGAGCCCTGCGCATTGCATAGCTAGCATGGTGGGGCTGCTTGTGCCTCTGAGTCACTTGTACCTCTGAGCAGCGGCGGGCAATGCCCCTCTTCCAGGCAGGAGCCATGCTCAGCACTCCAACCTGGAGAATGAGCTTTTTATCTGAGTTACAGCTGAATCTGTCACGCAGAACACTGCACAGCCTGGAAACATCTCTGTGTATGGCTGTGGAAATCCACCATGCTCTCCCGACCTGACTAAGCCTGATCCCGCCCTCTGCCCAGGCAGGAAGAGCTGAGCCATGGCATGGTCTCAGCTACTTTCTTCCCTGATCCCAAGCAGGCAAACATCTGGGTACACAAATGCTCCATAGCCGGAGTTTGCACCGGCGGCAGGGCCCAGGAAGCCTTGTTTTAAAATGGCGCAGCTTTTTTCCTGCTGCTATTGCCGAGTCAGGAAATCTCTCTGCAGCACGCTACAGTAAACAGCAAAAAAGCTGTGTTAAACTCTCTCTCTCTGTGTCCTTTTTTAAGCCCTCTCAGGTTTTTAAGTGGATTTAGCCCATCACATTGAGGCACCAAACTGTAGTAAAAAGGCATGCAGGGCCCCTTGTTCCGTCCCACCCGGCTCCCGTCAGTCCGGCTAGCTTAACTTCCAAAATAATTACACAGAAACTGTATTCATTTAATTACTGCCTGGCCCATTAGTTCTAGCCTCTTCTTGGCCAACTCTTACATCTTGATTCAGCCCATTTCTAATAATTTGTGTTCACCACAAGGATGTGGCTTACCGGCATGAGTCTAACCAGTGTCCATCTTGGGCCGGAGAAGCACTAAGTGCATACATTAAAAAATAGGAGAGGTCTCATATTAATAACAACAGCACACCAGAAACCTCTAGAACAACAAACAGACATCTACTACCAAAGGAGTAGATGGCAAGAAATCATCAAACTCCAGGCTGAAATCAATAAAATAAACAAACAAATAAAAATATAAAGATTCAATAAAACAAGTTAGTGCTTTGAGAAAATCAGTAAGATTGCTAAACCCTTATCCAAATAAACTAAAGGCAGAGACAGTATATCCAAATCAATAAAATCAGAAATGAAAAGGGGAACTTAACAACAGACACTGAGTAAATCCAGAGAATCACAAGGACATACTTTAAAGACCTGTATTCAACCAAATTGGAAAATATGAAACAAATGGATAATACTTTTCAATATCTAAGACTTACCAAAGTTAAGTCAAGATCAGATAATCAACCAATTTAAACAAACCTCTAACCCCTAGTGAATAGAAACAGTAATTAAAAGTCTCCCAACCAAAAGCAGTCAAGAGCCAGATGATTTTAATACAGAATTATACCAGACTTTCAAAGAAGAGTTAATGCCAATACTACTCAAATTACTCCACAAAACAGAAACAGAAGGAACATTACCCAATTCTTTTTATGAGGCCACAGTTACCCTGATACCCAAACCACATAAAGACTCAACAAAGAAAGAAAATAATACACAGATTTCCCTTATAAACATAGATACAAAAATTCTCAATAAATGCTTGTAAACCTAATCCACGAATACATCAAAAAGATCATCCACTATGATCAAAGTAGGCTTCATCCCAGAAATACAGGGATGGTTCATTATTTGTAAACTGATAAATGTAATTCATCATGTAAACAAAATAATGCAGAAAGGGCCTTTGACAAATTACAACACCTCTTCATGATAAAAGTCCTAGAGAGATTAGGGATACAAAGGACCTACCTTGACATAACAAAAGCAGTTTACAACAAGCCCATAGTTAACATCAACTTAAATAGAAAGAAACTCAAAGCAATTTCACTAAATCAGGAATGAGACAAGGTTGTCCACTCTGTCCATATCTATTTAATACAATACTTGAAATCTCAGCTAGAGCCAAGGCAACTGAAAGAGATCAGGGGGATACAAATTGGAAAGGAAGAAGTCAAAATATCTTTATTTTCAAATAATATGATCATATACATAAATGACTCTAAAATTTTCCAGAGAACTCCATGTTATAAATACTTCCAGCAAAGTAGCTGAATACAAAATTAACTCAAAAAAGTCAGTACAATGACATCTATACAAATGACAAACAGACTGAGAAAGAAATCAGGAAAACAGCACCTTTCACAATAGCCTCAAATAATATAAAAGATCGTAGTGTAACAGTAAACAAGCAAGTGAAAGATTGCATGATAATAACTTTAAGTCTTTTGAGAAAGAAACTGAAGAAGATATCAGAAATGGAAAATCTCTCATGCTCATGGATTGGTAGGATTAACATAATAAAAATGGCCATCCTACCAAAAGCAGTCTGTACAGTTAGTGCAATCCCCACTAATATTCCAAGACAATTCTTCACAGACCTTAAAAGGTCAATCTTTAACTTCATATGGCAATACATACCCACCCCCCAAAAAAGAAAAACCAGGACTACAGAGCTATAGTAACAAAAACAGCTTGATATTAACACAAAAATTGACACATTGATTGATAAAATTAAATTGAAGACCCAAACATAAATCCACACACCTATGGATACTTGATTTTTTTTAATAAAGAAGTCATAAATACACACTGGGGAAAAAAGGCAGGCTCTTCAACAAATGGTGCTGGTCAAACTGGATAGCTGCATATAAAAAATGCAAATAGATCCATACTTACCACCCTGCACAAAACTCAACTCCAAATGGAGCAAGGATCTCAACTTTCAACCAGACACACTGAAACTGAGAGAAGAGAAAGTGGGAGGTAGCCTTGAATGTGTTGCACAGGAAAAGACTTTCTGAACAGAACACTATTAGCACAGGCACTAAGATCAACAATAATAAATGGGTCCGGACCTTTTGAAACTGAGAAGCTTCTTCATGGTAAAGGACACCACTGTTTGGACAAATCAGCAGCCTACAGAATAGGGAAAGATTTTTACCAATTCCACATTCCAAAGAGGACTAATATCCTAAATATATAAGGAATTCAAACTGGATATCAAGAAAACAAGTGACCCAATTTTTAAAAATGGGGTATGGTTCTAAATAGAGAATTCTCAAAAGAGAAAACTCAAATGACTGAGAAATACTTAAAGAAATGTTCAACCTCCCTAGTCATCATGGAACTATAAATAAAAACTACTTTAAGATTTCATTTTACACCCTCAAGAAGAGCCAAGATCAATAAAAACTAAGATCATGCTAGTAAGGATAGAGTTAAGAGAACACTCATACATTACTGGTGGGAGTGAAAACTTGTACAGCCACTATAGAAATCAGTGTGGCAGTTACTCAGGAAGATGGAAATCAATCTTGTTTTTACTATTATTTTATCTTATTTACATATTTTTCTCTTTTTTACCCTACAGGTTCTTTGGATGTATATTATGACTTCCAGTTTAGTGTTTTTATGGGATCCTGAGTGTGCGAACAAGCCAGTCTCTGCGTCCACATCTGTTTTTTGTGCCTTTTCTTGTGCTTTTTTCTTCTTGTTTGTTTAGTCCTATTCCAAGGTAATAGTTTTTGTTTTATTATTATCCCTTACAAGTGTGTTGGTTTTCTAATGAGAGACCAAAAATAGGTGGACCCAGATGGTCGGGAAAGTGGAGAGGAACTGGGAGGAGCAGAGGGAGGGGAAACCATAATCAGGACCTATTATGTGAGGATAAAAAATCTATTTTCAATAAAACTTGGAAATGATAAAAGTTAAGGAGATGAATATGTTTATTACCCTACCTCTGTCATTAATCAATGTGTTCATGAAATAAAACTTTACTTCTTAATTCATAAAAAAGAAACACTGTGAAATTACATAGTATAAGGCAAAGAAAATATACATAAAACATGCATGTGATAAGGCAAAATAATAAAATGTCTAGTACTTAAACCAAAAAAGTAAAATCAGATCACCATACAATAGTATTATTTAATATGCAAAGTATGTTGCTATGTATGAATTGAAGTGAGGTTTTAAGCCTTAAAAATTAAATTTAAAAATAAAACCTGCTCTTTAAATCACTACTTTTAAAAATGGAGAGCTGAAAAATATATTTGCGATCCATCAAGGGAAAAGGATCTTCAATTTTCAAAATTACCCACTGCTTTATATTGCCTGCATTTTCTGCAGGCTCTCCCCTCTGGCAGTGTATGCATCTGTGTGCTGTCCTAGAAACAGTTTGCTTTTGTTTCAAGAAATGCTTCTACATCTTGTTCTTCAGATCACTACATGGTTTTCTCAAGAAACAATCTTTACTATAACTCATAGATTATTTTTTTACCTCAGGGCTTCTTCACATTCTTAATGCTGATAAATTCATTCCATGTGTACAAAAATAAGATTGGCACAAAGGGTGTGTGAGTGTGTGTGTGCCTATGTGTGATTTCTTTCAGTCAATATGGGATTTACAATTCTACAAATCTTCATGACTGGTTTGAGAGATGGCAGGTTGGCCGCCACATCTACATGGGTTGTTTCAGTTGAAATGTATAAAGAAAATCCAATTTCATACAGACATATCAATAGAGAAAGGAAAAATATTTTCATAACTTTTTCAGATATTTGTGGATGTTCTTTAATGCTGTACCCCTACTTAATATGTGGTAGTTTCTTTTTAATAAGGATAAGTGCAAATAGAATCTGAATGCATTAGCAATGAACTCTTAGTATTCTGCTATACTAAGCTCTTCTAGACTATTATCATACTCTACTTTATGTTATCATAACAGGTTATATCAGATTTGGTTTTTTACAAACAAGACGTGGTTCATGGTTCTAGAAGCTAGGAAGTCCAATATCAAGGCAAGAGCATCTTGTGGTAGATTTTGCTTTTATATTTTTATAATATAATCTACTCCCTGAGATCAGACTATAGTTTAGCTGGTGGAGGACTTGCCAAGCATCCACAAGGTCCTGGGATCAATCCCCAGCACTGTAAGCAGTGGCATGCTTATAAAGCCAGCACTCAAGAGAGAGGCAAGAGGATCAAGAGTTGCAAGGTCATCTCTGGCCTGCGCTATGTGACACCCTGTCTCAAACAAACAAACAAAAACCATGCTACTCTGAGGATATCTAACCACTCCCATGCTATGACATTAATTCATTCATGCTACTCTGAGGATATCTAACCACTCCCATGCTATGACATTAATTCATTCATGGAGGCTCTGCCTCTCATTATAATCTTAATAATTTCTTATATACATCAAAACTGTTAGTTACACTTGGGCTTGTTGCCCATAGCACACACTTAAACTACTGCAACTGTATTACACTCTGGGCACACACGAACCCATGATTCTGTCACATCAAATGCCAGTCATTTGGAGACTCGGTCACTTGACTCTTTTAAATGTTGGTACATTTCATTGTATAAGATCCTGCCCAATTATATGTTTGTTAATATCATTACAAATCTCATCACGAAAGCTCTGGAGTTTAGGGATGCTGTCAAGACTGTAGTAGAAGATTCAACTTCTTAAATATCTCATTCTCACATGAAAACTCGAAATTTTATCCATTGGCAACAAATCCTGTCCATTATTTTCCTTCAAATGCCAATTTCATTTCGTGCATTTTCAGGGAGGCTATCTGCCATCTAGCCAGGTGACTGTTCACCTGTTACATGTCATTCAAATAAAATGGTATTTCTGAAAACCCAGCCAGCTAAGCTCAGCACTCAGCAATGGCTCACTTCCTTGCTGAGCCTACCTTGGCATCCACACATGCAGGCTACATTAGTGCTATCTCACATGTATGCCTAGTTTGCTCAAATGTCCAGGGGAAAAAAAAAAAAACCTATAACTGAGCATCAAGATCCCTTAAATGGTTTTTTAATGCTTCCCAGATGCGCTCTTAAATGATGCTGCCCCAATTTCACAATTGAGCGCATGACAGAGAAGAACATAATGACTCCTAACACAGTCTGTGCCACTGCCTTGACTTATCCTTAACACTGTCAGTTTCACCATCCATGACTGTGACATCACTATCAGTAAAGCCAACCCAGTAATAAAAGCAAAGAATACCTCCATGTTATTTATTAAAAGTTAGTCTTGACCTCATGACTGTCCCCTTCCAGGGGTGTCAAGTATCCCAAGAGTCACCTTCTTGGCCAACCTAGACAGAATTCTCTCAAGGGCCAGACTGTGTTGGTCTTGTCCCTCCCATGGCAGAATAATTAATAAACCCTGCAACTGAAGCTTTTAACCTTATTAGACAGAATCTCCCCGCTTACCTGAAGATAAGGTTATCTGGTTATAAAGACTAGGTAGAATAGGTAGTAGTAGAAATCAGTCTTGGGATGAAGACAGGCGAGAAGTACATTTCCACCTGAGTCCAGGTCTGTGATTCAGGAAGGCCGAATTCCGTGCCTCCTTTCCAGGCTCATCATCAGCTAGAGGAGAGCTGCTCATCTTCCCTTGACCACATGAATGCATGTGTGATGATTAATTGCATTTTCCAGCCTGACAGGGCTGAGGGAGGCCCAGCAAGCTGGTAAAACATTACCTCTCTGTGTGTCTGTGACGGCATTTCCAGAAGAGATTAAGATTGCTTACCACAGTGGAGTGCCATAAGTCAGTCTGTTCGAAGTCCAAAGATAACAAGAAGGTAAGGGAAAGGTGAACTCCCTCTCTCTGATGGAGCTAGACCATCTATCTTCTCTTGCCCTTAGACAGTTACACTCCTAGCTTCAGGCTTTTGGGTTTGAACTACAACTGCCCCATTTCCTGGGTCATCAGCTTGCATGCAAACTGTGCAATTCCTTAGTTTCCATCATCACAGGAGCTAATCCTTCATAATAAAAGTGTGCATGCATGCATGCATGCCTCTGTGTGTGTGTGTGCGCGCACGCTTGCATGTGTCCTATTAGTCTCAAACACCCTATTTCCAGAACACCCTGACTTATACAGTAGATAATGGTTGCTCCACTTAAAAGGAACACATTCAAGGAACCATATTCTTTCCTTCTTGAAGCCCTGAGTGTCTGTCAGGCTTTAATTGCTGTCATCACAATACCTGACTCCGATCATGTGAAGGAGGAGCGCTTCGGTCTGGCTCTCAGTTTGAAAGGGTTCAGTCCAAGGTTGCTTGGTCCCATGCTCACTGTGGCAGGAGCGTTTGGCAGGATTTCTTCACCTCATGACAGACAGGAAACATAAAGAGACCCCAGGAAGAAGCCAAGAAAAAAGGTAGCTCCAAGGGCATACCTCGAGTAGCCAACTTCTTTCAGCTAGGCTCCATCTCCTAAAGATCCTGCTTGTCCCTCAAATTCACCAACATCTGTGGACCACGTATTCACACAAAAGCCCATAGGAGGCATTTCATATGCAACTCATAATCCCCAGTCACAAACAACAAGGAAATATGACTTCTCTCCTTCTCAGAAGCTACAGTTCAGGATCATCTGTCTGTGGATGGTACTGCCCACAGTGGGCAGGGCCCTCCTACACCAATTAACAACAAAGACAACTCCACACAAACACATTCAGTCTGATCTAGGCAAGTCCTTTTTGAGTTGTCTTCTCCTCTCCAAAGACTCTAGCTGGGCTATGTCAAGACGATAGTTAAAGCCAGCCAGGATAAGGACAACCACTCAATGGGGGAACAAAAAAGGAAGAAAGGAAAAGGAAGGCAGGCAGGAAGAAAGAATAAAGAAAGGCTAAGCAATATCACCACGTGAGTGAGAAGGTGATTTGGTAATGTTTTCAAAAAACCATACCTCGTTTAAAGAGTCAATGCCATATTTTAAATGCATGAGTAACTGAGCCTAAATGCTAATATTCCTTCAACTGATGTGAGATGACACATCTCCTCCTCTAGAAAAAGGAAAGGAGAAAACAAACAAGCAAGCATATTCCAGAAGATCATAAATAATTTTACTTAAGTGAATGTTGAAATTAGGTACCATGTTGTTTGGCTCCTGGTAACTGGTGTGCAGCCAGATACACAGAGTACACACCAGCCAAAGCCCAGCCTGTTCAGATACGGGAAGCAGGGGAAACAATGCTTTCACAGTGGTGTGTTGGCTCCATCCCCCAAAGTTAAATATACCTAGACAGTTCTCTGTGAAGTAACTGCAGCTGCCCTTGGAAGAAAATGATGCTGATGGCAGCTCATGAGCTGGGAAAGGTGATAATGAACAAGATGTAATCATGTATTTCTGGCACTCGCTTTGGATGGTACAAGTTGCTAATTGCATTTAAGTATTAGCTTACAATATGGTGTCCGAGTCATGTTGGAAGACAGCCCAAAGTCTCCCTTTTGTAGAAAAGGCACCCTACTTTTTTTTTAAGCGAAGATTCATTCATTTTTCCTCTCTGAAAGTTCAAAACCTTTTCTGCTGGATCAAGTTAAACTGCACGGATTTTCCCCGTAAATTTTCCCATCGGGACTGTCAAAGGCTGACAAGGGTATCAGTGGCTCCTGGGTTGAACTCTGAAATGATGGATCCTGTTTTCCTTTCACTCCAGGTAATCCCCGGTTTAGGGTAACTTACACGCCACTTACTGTGATTCTTGCTCAGATTACACGAAGGAAATATTCATCCTGTCAGAATCTGGTGTCTGTCCAGGGATGCATGCCAGCCTACACTGCCACGGGAGGTAAGAGAGAGCACCAAAAGTCTCCCAGAACAAAAGAGCGACAGGAGGAAACCAGTTCTCAAGTGGCAGGATAAGAAAACGCTTTGCCTTGCCTGTTAAATCGTGGACAGGTTGATACATATGTTAGTGCTGTTCTGCATACCTTTATGTGGGAGCTAAGCACACTCCTGACAAGAAAGAGGAGAACTGACAAAGGAATTAAGGTATTTTCTCCTACAGACATACTTTCTTGCAACGTGTCAGAGTAATTAATAGCATATGCTGCCCTGGCGATTTTTCAGTTCTATGCATATGAAGGACGTTGGGGTTAATTGGCCTCTTTCTGGAATTTGTGTTTTGGTCAAGTGCTTCTAATTTCTAGTAATACTGTTCTTGATGATGACATTTTCAGCTAAATTAGACTTAGCATCGTAATTCATTACATATATTGGCATCAAAGAGAAGAACAGGAAAAAGGCTAGTTTTAGGGTTTACATGCCAGACAACAGAAATGGGAAAGTTGTAATTCTTCCAAAAGTAGGCAGCCTGGACACAGATCTCTCTTTTGGAAAAATCAAAAATACCAACATTTGGTTACATCCAGGCCACCAATAGCCGTCTCTGTGTTTTAAAACTTGATCATAACTTAATTCAATTTGTGCATGGGAGAACCAGAAGAGAAAAGACTATGGATCCATCAATGAAAAGAAGATATGGATCAAAGGGACATTTTTTTAAAACTTTCCAGATTTCCCTGGAAGTGCACTCTTCCAAAGGGAGACCAGGAAGGACAGGAAATGGGGCAAGTGTCCTGCAGTCAGCTAGAGGACTCAGACAAAGCAGGGTGACAAGCTACATGAGGCCTGTTGGGATAGTAATAAAAATATCTCCTACTGACAACAGGAGACCACTGTAAACCCAATGAACTGTAAATAAGCCCAATCCAGTGTTAAAATCACCACACAGCCATTAAAAACAAGTTATTCTCCCACTGGCATTTATTATAAAAATCTGTTCTATTGTTAGGTAATCCTGATGTTTAAAAATTGAGGAAAATAAAATGATAGCAGGTCAAATATTCTAAAACAATAAATAAATAAACAACAAAAAACCCAAACTTAGTATTACCAGCTAAGAACCCAAGATGAAAGCACACTGTGTACAAGAAGGATAACCAGGGGGCAGGTGACAGGCAGGCAGAAGTCGCTGGGAGACCAAAACAGCAACCAGAACACACAGGGTTCTAAGTCAATTGGGCTCGTGGATCAGCAAGATGGTTCATCCCAGAAAAGCACTGAAGCCAAGCCTGACGACCTGAGTGTGATCCCCAAGACCCCTAAGGCAGAGGGAGAGAATAAATTGTCCTCTGACCTCCACACATGCATGTACACACACACACTCTCTGTTATCATTTATAAACACATGGTGAGGAACCAGTCCCACAAGGGGCGACAGTAGGTCACCCAAGGCCTTGGCAGGTCACCTGGAAGGTGGCCTTAGGCCTGTGCAGGAGACAGACAGAGAGATACACCATGCAGAGAGAGTTTGGGTATAGTTCATTTAGTGGGTTATGGAAGGGAAAGGGAAGGGGGAAGGGGAGAAGAGAGAGAGTAGGAGAGAGAGGGAGGGGACAGAGAGGTGGTAGTTACCTCTTCAAAAGAGGGACAGAAAGAGAGAGAGCAGGCTGGAGAGGAGTCAGAAGATCTGCTTGCCTTGGTGGAAGGGGGGGCTAGGAGTGGGCAGGGCTTGTCTCTTAAAGGGACAGGGTACCCAGATGACAGACCAGGCCAGCAGATTATAACAGTCTCATCTTTTTCTTATAATAAGAAGGTGGGAAGTTAGGCATAGCAGGTTGAGGGAATTAAGATGGCAGATTCTCAAGACTGCTTCCTGCTTATTTGTGGGCATCGTCTTGGGGAACCCTGAGAAAGCTGGGTGTTGGTCACATCCTGGTGTAACTGGTCGCTTTACTTTGTGGTATGGAACTGTCCGGTGTCTCTTAGACCTGGCATGGTATTGGCAGAGCAGACGGCAAAATTGAGTTTAGGAAGAAAATAAATTTTCAGGACCAGGAACTTGAGAGGGGTGTATCTGACCTGTTTAAGGTGGATGCTTCAATTCGGCTCCCTAGAACTCACAAGAATTTTTTGAGTTTGTGAAAACATAAGTTTTAGACACGTACATTGTATAAACAGCAGCATATTTATGTCAGAATGACTGTGACAGATGTTTTTGCACAATGAAAGTATTTTTAAGACCTTGAAAGGCAGCATGAGAGAGAAATTTGATAACTTGTATTTGTTCTCACACCTTTATAACTTGTAGGTACACACCTTAATAACTTGCATTTGTATATCTTAAGACACCCTTTATTTAGAAAATGTTAAGAAGTTATATAGAAATTTGTTTTGTGAGTTTGTCCTTTTAAACTGATAAAACCTCTCAGCTGTCAAACTGCATTAGAGATGTTTGAGGAGGATAAAATTTTACTTGAGTTATTGATTTAAAAAATGACAGAGAACTTATCCAATTGTCTACCTAGAGCCTCTCCTCAGGGTCCTCCATGGTCGTTGAGGGTCATATTTACCTTTTGCTGTTTAGCACAGGGCCTGCCAGGTTTTAAAAGATCCTGTGGGTTAGGACATCTGTAGGAAGACAAGCCTAACTTGGCCTGAGCAGCCAGGCAAGTCGATTCCATTTGATTCTTTGTCTATGTCTGGAGATCTTCAGTTTAGGTGAAAGGCAGTTCTGCCCAGTGGTCAGTGCTTGGCAGTTGATGAAGCGAATTGCGGATGGACATTGTTTTGTGCCCATTTGTCTTCTGTCTTCTCTGGAGGAAATAGGTTGCTGCTTCTAGGAGCCAACCTGCCTCTCTGTTATGAAAAGTCTTTTAATAATTAAACATTTAAATGCCATATTCTTCAGATCTCTGAGCAGTTGAGGGCTGTTTATTGGGCATAGATAAGTTATAACTACAGCATAGAATCTGCCTGGAGAGCTGGGTCCAAGCTTGACTGTACCGGCTTTTTAACTGGTAAGATTTATACTTGTGGAAGACAAAGAAGAAAAAAACTGCTTGCAATAGAAACTTAATGGTAGAATTGACAATAGTGGAGAACAGTTTAATATATTTTAAAGCAGGGTTGGATCACATATACAGTATTTTTGTAAGAGATTTAAAAGTATGTACCAATTTGAAATATGAGACATTGTCTTCTTAGTCTAGAATGAGATATAATGAACAATTATAACATTTAACAGTAAATATACGTATACTTACAACAGTTGAATTTAAGTTTTATATACATATACACACAAAGTTAAAGCTAACTTATGTTTATACATAGTTAACTCAAGTCACATGCATGAACACACACACACAGTAAACAGGAGTTGGGCAAAGTGGATGCTTTGGTGGACCCTACCAAAAGCATGCCACTGCACAAAGCACACATGTAACAGAGTAAGAGGAATTTAGAGGAAAAAACATAAGTAAACTATGAGACTAGGCATGAAATAACTCAGTAAAGATGGTGGGACATGGTCGCCTGACCTGCCCTTAGTCAAAATGATGAGGTCATCTGACCTTAGTCAAAATGGCAGCAGTCACCTGTTGTATGGAAAAACCACAATTTCAGAGCCGTGGCGAGAATTTTAAACATATATAAATAACAAGAGAGCATAGAGGCCGTGTAGAACATACATTTAAAACAGAATTACAACCATGTGGCCACACCATTCACACATACATCAAGTAGACAGGAAAATTACTCAGCACCGTGAGCCACTGTGTCACAGAGCCACCACACCACCAGCCGCAGTGGGGACTGAGGGCTAGAACTGGAAACAGCTGCCTTGTGGATCTGACTAATCTTGCCAGTTTCTGCAAGACCAGCAGTAGCAGTGGCAGAGATAGAATAAAAGGAATATGGCAGAAAAAGAGTGTTTAGAGGTGGGTGGGGATGGTGCTGCCCAGTGAGAGGAAAATCAAACAGACATGAGATGCGGGCATGCAGTTGGGGATGGGGTTGCCCAGGGAAAGGAAGAGCGGATGGGTCTGAGATGCAGGTGGGACACCAGCAGTCCTGTTTGCTGGTAGAAATTAGGAAGCTCCCACTTCGGTTGTTACTTAAGGGCACGTAGGTCATTTGTTAGTGAAAGGCGGGTCAGGTTAAGAATCTGTAAGGAAGGCAGAGGGTTTAGGGTCTGTAAAAGACATACCAGGGGGAGGTTGGATGGTTTTTGAGGGTTTGTTTCCCATGGTTAAAAATGTGAGAAAGGTGAAAACCCAAAGGCAACTAAGCAGGACGTCTCCGGAATAGTGTTTGGGTTGAAGGAGCACTTCGAATGGCCAAAAGGACAGAAAGTCCAAACGGTGGTGATAGGACCACTTCTGAGTAGTCTGAACAGTGGAGGTGGAGGCACCAAATCTCAATCTTTAGCCATGGGGAACAACCAGAGAGGAATGTGAGAGAAAGCTGACTTCGAGAAGGGAACCTTACCATTTGCAGCAATGGAACAAGCACAGGATGTTGGAAAGTGGTCTGAGTCCAGGGTCCCCATGCATCCTCAGTTGACCTGCCTGTGGGTGGGAGGGAACGTGGAGAGAGCCTGGCAGAGTCACACACCAACGTTGTCATTTATAAAGACATGGTGAGGGACCGATCCCACAAGGGGCGGCGGTAGGTCACCCGAGGCCTCAGCGGGTCCCTTGGTGGGTGGCCTGAGGCCTCAGCAGGAGACAGACAGATAGATACACCTTGCAGAGAGAGCTTGGGTATAGAGTTTATTTAGTGGGTTATAGAGGGGAAAGGGAAGGGAGAAAGGGGAGAAGAGGGGGAGAAGAGAGAGAGGCAGAGAGTGGAGGAGAGGCAGTAGTTACCGCTTCAGAAAGGTACAGAAAGAGAGAGAGCAGGCTGGAGAGGAAATGGGAGATCTGCTTGCCTTGGTGGAAGGTATAAAGGGGGTTTGAGAGTGGGTGGGGCTTGTCTCTTAAAGGGACAGGGTACCCAAGTGACAGACCAGGCCAGCAGATTATAACACACACAAAGTGTACAAGAATGAACTTGGATACACTTAAAAGAGGATCACTCACTTTAACCACCCAAGATAGAGACTCTTGTTCTGGACCTAGCTTTGGAGCCAGGCGTGCCCTCTACAGGACACAGAGAATAGATGTGCCTAAGCCATGGCTCTGGGCTAAGGCTGAGTCAAAACATGGGTAACAGACTAGTGGGGATACCTACACTTAATTCTTCCGGATGCCAAAGAATGTGGCCATCTTACTACAAATGTGTGTGTAAGGTTTTTGCCTGTGGTGTGATGTGCAAGTGAATGAGTGGGTGTGCGAGTATAGATGTATGAGTGTGTGGAACCCCTTCTGTGAGTAGCTGCTGGATGAGACTGTATGTGAGCGTATGGGGATGAGAGGCAGCCATGCGTGAGCATCAAAACCAGTAGCCCTAAGCATCCTGAAGCCCTGCCTTAGGCTCAGTCCCCACCTCCTCAGATGGATGAACTTCTGAGGGATGACTGGGTCTTAGGACTTTACAAGAATATTTGCTACCTTGTCAGGGTTAAAATCATGTCATCCTCATTGATGTTCCTTCAGGACACAGAGACTGAAGGAGACAGGTGGATCTTTTATCATTTTAATCCTACCACGGAGCAGAGTCTGCTCAGTTAACGCCACTTTTTGAAAGACATTAAGTGTGAAAAAACTAATCGTAGGACACTCACATTATCCTAACAGCAGTGCACATTTGTATCAGAGTAATTCATTTTAGTCACTGAGTTCCAAGAAGCAACTGTTTCAAATAGCAAAAGACTAACCAGACACTACTAGACACTCTCAAATTCAAGCTTACCTAGCATACAAATTAACATAGCATTTAAAACTCGAAAGTCTTAGAGAAATGGATCAACAGAACAATGAATAGACATCGAGAGTACTTATTTCATTTTTAAAGATTTGACTGCTTTTCAAACAAGCCTTACCTGGGAGATTTCAGACTCAACTGAAAAGGGTGAGAAGGGAGAGTGTAGACATGTTGGGGGTAACATGATAGTATAGAAAACAAGACTCACGTTTTACAAACAACCTTTGTAGTGGGATTAGAGACTTCTTTTTTCTTGCCGTGCTATCTCAATAACAAAAAGTAGAAATGATAGGTATGTTCCTATATTTTTCCTCCAGGTACTTAGAAGGTTATGGATGTCAGTTATGGTATTAATACATTTCATCTAGGATCCTTTTTCAATGACATTCCTTTATTGCTTCAGGAAACTTTGACCCCATAACTAAACAGTGCCCCATATTTTGTATATATAAAGAGCATGGCTTGCTGGTGCACAGTCTCGGTGCTTGTCCCAGCTGTAAGCAGGTCTGAGAAACCAAAACACTTGATACAGGCTTCCAGAGAAAGAGCATCATGTTACCCCCAACTCGCAGACAGGGCACATTCTTATGATGCCAGGCCACTGGTAAGGGCCAGCAGGGAGCAGAGTCACCTCTGGGCATTCCTTCAAGGGATTGGTTTCTTACGTGATGTCACTGGAGGCGGGACTGTCTCACAACAGGCCTTTCCTGTTTCCTGAGACTCCAACCTTCCTCATTTGCAGCTTCAGTGAGGAGCCCTTCCAGATGTTGGGGAAGACATAGCCATCCTTCATAAAAGCCACAACAACCTGCTGAAGCAAGATGTTTTGTTATGAATTTATATTAGCTGCTGGGGTGAGAGAGGATGTGTAGAAAGCTCTTATTACTGGGCGTTGGCACCTGAAGATTCTTTGCATTGGCTTCTTTACTTTGTGTGTGATTTCAACTCCCCTTAAGATGTTTTTAAAAAACCTGTTAGGATACTTGGAGAAAGAAGCTTCATAGCCCTGGAGGGAGAATAAATAGAACATCTACACTAACCTCAGCTCTAGGAATCAAAAGAATTAATCCATATCTGTTATTGAGTGGAATGCTGTAAGCATAGCCTTCCCTGATCTGATCAACGCTGCCGAGAAGCCATTGAGCCCGGTGCCAATTCAGATAAAGCAGCTGCAAAAATAGAAGTGGCCCCAGCCTTGAAACCTAAGGAAAATAATAACTGGAAATTTAAAAACAAAATCACTGAAATGAATCCATTTGCTCCTCATTCCTAATAACAACTTTTCATTTGAATTATGCATCACCATGAACATTTGAATTACAAATGTATGAATTATTCATTATTTGTGATGTGACTAAGAAGTTTGGCCTCATGTTGAAATCCAGTGTTAAGCTTGCCTGGGATCTGGATGACAAAGGGAGGGGACATCTGGGGACCCTGAAGAGGCTGGCTGACAGTGTGTAGAAAAGGCAGGGAACAGTGTACTATATAGGGTGCTGGGCTCTGGCCTCCTCACACCAAGGGACGTCCCAGTGGCTCCTGGCTCCCCGGCCTGTAACAGCTGCTACCTACTGGCACCACCTACATTTTAAACCAGCTGGAGACAGAGTTCTACGTGATAAGCCTGTTATATTTGCAGAGTAAGCAGGAACACCTAATGGCTCGGTTCCCTAATGACTCAGGGACCAGGCTCTGACCAGTCATCGCAGTGAGTACTGGCAAAGTAGGGGAAAGAAATAATTAAAGGAGCCTTTGTCAAAGCCCCTTCTAAATCAGCCTTTTAAATGTGCTCAGTTTAAGAGTCCCTAAGTGCCAATTCAATTGCACTGGCCTTTATGAACCGGAGAAACCCCCAGGATAGCCATGGCCAATTAGTGAAACTGGGGGGAGAGAGAGAGAGAGAAAGAGAGAGAGAGTTTTACATGGGCTCATGTGTTCAGAGAATCAACATGGTTGTTATGCTGAAAGAGCTCACAGAAGAGGAAACATTGACCCCCAAATATAAGTATGCTTTTTGTTTGTTTGGGAGCCCCTGAGAATGGTGGGAGCCCCTGAGAATGGTGGGAGCCCCTGAGAATGGTGGCAGCACAGCAGTCCTGAAGATGAAACAGAGTGAAAGAGGCTGTGCACAGGGGACTTTCGAAAAGACTGAAACTCAAGCTTGTGTTCCTACAGGAATCCGCAGGGAGAGTTGTCGGCAGGGCAGCTGTCTGAAACCTTAGGGTAGCATCATGAGGGACAGGAGGGGAGCAGAGAGACAGATAAAAAGAAGAAAACAGCAGAGATGCCAAAACCAAGGGGGGAGGAAAGATACACGGTGTCAGAAACCGAATATAAGAATAAGGGTGAAACTGTCAACTGTGCAAAGCGAAACCCTGCCCTGGCAATGTGCTCCAGCTAACAAAGAAAATGTGTGCCTCGTGCAGACAATATCCAGCAGACCTTTAAAGAAAGTGGTGTGTGTGTGTGTGTGTGTGTGTGTGTGTGTGTGTGTGTGTGTGCGTGCGCTGGCAATAAGGGGAAGCTTTTGCTACACTGCACCACACCAGATCCATTTCCCTGACACCTGTAGCCCCTCTCTGTGCTGAGTAAGGCCATCATTCCTAGATAGAGGGACTGTTTGGTTTCTGGGGACTCTATGGACCACATCAATGCTACTCGGCTTTGTTCTGTGAGAGAAACTGGAGCCTGGACAGTGTCAGCAGGGGATGGAGAGCAGGCCTGATTGTGTGAGGGCTCGGAAGAAGCAGAGGTTTGGGGATTTGGTGGAAGTGATAGACAGACAGACCTGCATGCAAGACCCTTCCCTTATCTCCCGTTTGGGAAGACTCTAGTCTCAACCCTTGCCAGTTCTCATCCCAAATTTCATACTTATAAGGGGCCTGTATTGTCATATTAGCACCTTAGAGGGTTTTTTTTTTCTAACCATCTGGGAGAGTGCTTTTGGGTTTGTCTATTTGTTCTTTCAGTGGTCAAGTTACTTGAAGCCAAATTTTAAATCTCTCCAATTCTAGTTACAGTTTTTCAGAACACTGGCTGGTTTTAAGTTCTGGAAATACCTCCCAAAAAAGTGGGTAAGAAGTTAGAATAACAAAAGAAAAAGAAAGAGAAAGAAAAAAGGAGGAAGAAAGAAAGAAAGAAAGACAGACAGATAGACAGACTTGGCTCTAAGTTCAGTTGAATGCCCAAAGGTTTAAGTTTGGCTGAATGGACTTTGTGAAATGGAATCCCAGCTTCTCTCTCTGCTCTTCCAGGCCAAACACATCCTAGTTGACACTAATGATATTAATTAAACAAAGCAAGAGACTTAGAGTCGGCCGTCTTAGTTACGACTGCCTATTAATAAGAAACAATGGGAGCTAGAGAGCTAGCTCACTCAATAAAGCAATGCCTTTTGAGCATAAGGACTTGAGTTTGAGCCCCAGAACCCATGTTAAGAAAGCCAAAGGGAGGCTTACTTGTAATCCCAGCACTGGGCAGGCAAAGACAAGAGGATCCCTGGGGCTCCCTGGCCTGCTAGTATTGCCTAATTGGTGAGCCCCAGTTCCCAGCGAGAGACTCTGAAAGTGTGGATGATGTTCCTGCATTCCTGAGGATAACATATATGCACACACATGCACACACAGCAACAACGACAACCCCAAAATTCAGCAACCCTACAGTTCTGCCCTGCATGCAAAGCCCGAATTTTCACTGAACCTTCTACTCCTGTGTGTAACATGTGTCCCATCCCAGTGCCTGGCATGACTCCCTCACCAGAAGCAATGAAATGCTGCTGCCCCCCCCTTACAAGCATTGGCCCATAGAAACTCCTGAAGCCTCACAAATCCGAGAACTGTGATTTCTCTGTTCCTGCCTCTAAGTCTCTGACTCCCCCGATTGTCAGGGGGATTGAGCCTCCATGCCTTAATAGGAAAGGGGAACTGGTTTACAGTTCCATTTAGATTAGCAATAGACATTTGGTAGATTAAGTGCCTGGGGCAAAGGCTACAGACTTTAAAATTAAAAAGTATCAACTTCCCTAGCTGGGGATTGCAGCAAAGCTCACCATGTGATGGTTGGCTCCATTTCCTGAATGATAAGCTAATCAATTGTTCTAACCAGCTGCAATCCATACAGTACAGGGAACTCAGCAAACTGAGTGATTTCTATAGCTCTTCGTCCTGCAAGACCGTGAGGATAAACCGAAGGCGTCTTTTTGTCCTGCCTCACTGTTAACACACTGGCATTCACAAGAAAGGTTGGGGAATGCCATTAAATGTTCTCATATGGTCCGATTGTTGCTCTAGCATTTTAGGAGAACTGAAAGCAGGCTGCTCCTCTTCCTGGGTGTTCAGCGCACTTGTAAGAATTACTTTTTTGGCAAGAGAGCAAAGAACCGTAGGAGGAAATGAGAGGGGCTCACTCACTGGGCACGTCAGCCCACTTTCAACTGATACTCACAGAAGGAAAACCTTCTTCAATAATTAGAAGACAAGTCTCTCGGCCTTCAGGACACTTAGACTCTACCCTAGGTGGCCACACTACCCTTGGAACTTTAGCAAGCCAATTCTTGTGCTTCTGGACTTTTACATTAGTATCTGAGGAGCAGTAAGGGGTGAAAATGAGCTGTGTGTAGACAATGACTCCCTTTTACTGCATATGGAAAGGGCAGTGGAGAGGATGATTAACGACCACATGCCTTCTGAACTCGGACAGTAACCACTTGAATGCCAAAGACTAGAAAATACTAGAAAAAGTGGTAGAAAGCAGGCCTCCGTCTGCAGCTCTATGAGGATGGAATTAGATGCTTGACTGCATTTTGTAAACTGCCTACAAAGGTATAAATCATTCGTTTAATATTTGTTTTAATTTTCCTTCAAATTAAATTTCAATTTGATTTGAGAACGGCATGCCAGGCAAGCATACTGTGTTTTAAATATCTTTTCTCTATAATATTGACAGCCTGAAAAAATCACTTAACACATAACACTGAATGAAAAAAATGAAATAAAAGGAGACGTGACTGATCCTCAGGTCTGGAGAAGATTTTATAGGAGATATAAGGCAAAAGCAGGCAGAGGGAAAAGTCCAGGCCGAACATGGCTGGCAGATTAAACCAGACCACGAGAGGAGAGCTGGCAAGGGAGAGCAAGAGAGGACCAAGAAAGGCAGCCAGGCCAAGAGACCAAGAGTCCAGGTTATCTAAAATGGCTGAGTTAAATAGGGACCAGGCTGGGGGAAGCTAAGCTGAAACCCAGCCTCTGGGAGGGAGAGGTTTAGGGTAAGGGGTGGGTGAGGAGAACTGGGAGGAGTCACAGGTAATGAGTGATGCTGGGAGAGCTGGGAGGAACAACAGGTGCCAAGGATTGCTGGGAAAGCAGGGAGGAGCCACAGGTACTGAGTGATGCTGGGAAAGCAGGGAGGAGCCACAGGTACGGAGTGAGACTTGTCCTAGGTTTATTGGCGATCTAGCAAATGCATAATAAACACATGAACCGAATTTCTCTTAAAAAAAAAAAGTGAGGTAAGCTGAGTGGGAAACTCTTTTTTGGAAAGTTGATAAGTGGGAGAAAATTGAGAAGGAGCCTCTGGACCTCCATAGGAAGCTCAGATATCTTGGGGGAGGGAAAGACACTCACACCTTTCCTTCTGATTGAAATTCCTCAGCTTTGGAAAAGAAAAGGAACAAAGGATCAATAGACAGCTGGCCCTTCCACAGAGTAGAGGACCATGGTTGCAGGTTCTGGACCAGGGCTCCCCATACAGTGTTCCTGGACAGAACGATGGCAGCTGGGCTGGGGACACACGTGGGACAGTGAATTGGTAATCCAGTTGGGAGGAACAGAGAGACTGAAGGGAAGTGGAGCAAAAGAATCACGTTTGGGAGAACAAGAACGGCGGAGAAAGTGAGTTCTGGGAATGGGGCTCGCAAGGCTGACCTCCCAGGGCCATGAGCCCTCGTGCAGGTCTGGAAGCTTGGGAAAGGAGGACTCGTGCTCTCCAGGAGTCGTGGAGACAGGGAACAAGGTCTCCGAGAGGACTGCAGCAAGCTGAGAACATCTCTTACTCCAACAGGAAGCAGTAGATGAAAAGAGTTAAATCTATGTCCAGCACCGCGTGCCTTATCCGCTGTTATTTCCTTTAGGACTGCGTTTTCCAGATGGGGAAACTAAGGCCTGGACAAGCAGTTTTCCCCAAGACCCCACAATTGCAAACCACAGGAATCCAAACCCTTTCTTTTAATTCCGTCCACCAAATTGCCTCAAGGAGTGACTCCAGAAGAGAACAAGTCCCAGAATGCATGGCTTGTCTGTCTCGTCCTGAAGATGTCGCTGAAGGATTCACAGCTAACATCCCAGCAGGCATTGCCTCTTCCTGTCCCAGCAGAGCTCGGTGGCAGCTTCACACTTCCTGAAGCACACAGCATGCCTACCTGCTTCATCCCTTGGGGTACAGAGTTGGCCAGGGCCCAGCAACCTGCTCTTACCTCTCATTCTAATTGGCACGCATAAATGTCACAGAAGAACCATGCATCTGTCACCTCCATTGTATGATAAACCTCAAAAGAGCCACGTTGTAATGTTGCCCCATATCACCAACACAAGACCACATGATCTTACACAAACCCTACATGTTCACACCAAATGCCCCGCAGAACAGTGGTCACACCAAATGCCCCGCAGAACAGACATTCTTCAAATGAAATTCCTTTTACGGGGACTGTTTGCGGTTGATTAGGGCACTGATTTCTTCTGTACTAGCATTATTTGGTTGTTTTGTAGATACTGTTTTGTTTTGTTTTTTTTTTCTGGGATTTCTATGAATTGAATCTTGAATGTCCCTCCACTGGTTCAAGTACTTGAACCCCAGTTGGTGGCAGTATTGACAGATGAGGAAACCTTCAGGAGATGGAGCCTAGGGGAAGGAAGTTGGGTCATTGGAGGTGTGTCCTTGGAGGAAATATTCAGATCCTGCCCCTCCTCCCTCTTTTTGCAACTTGGCTACTATAAAGGTTTTGTTCAGCTCCCCCTGCAAAATGCCGCCTTGCCAAAGGACCAAAAGCAACAGAGCCAACTAACTGTAGACTGAAACCGTGAGCCATTAAAAAAAAAACAAAAACTTTCTCCTTCAAGTTGATTTATCTCAAGTGTATTTGTCACACTGATGGAAGTCTAATACACAAGAGATTCCAAACTGGCCTTAACCTACATCAAATGCATAATCCATCACAAGCTCTCTATACTGGTAACATCATTTTTCATCACCCTACCCTTGCAATTATCCCCAAAAGGCAAAAGCCAAGATGTGGTTAAGTTCCATCTCTCAATTCTGGACTTGTATGAGTCATTTTTGAGCATTTTAAATTTTGAACGCTTGTCATTTACATGTGTCTTTATGAAAACCCAACAATCCTCACTTTGATTTATGAATATTTTTCTATTCTCTTTAAGAATCATTACATTTGCCATTTCTCTTTTCATGTAAGTCTTTAAGAAGACTTACTGCTATTGAGCAGGGTACCTGCAATTCAGGAACAGCTCTTAGCATGAAGCTTTTCACCTAGCAGACTGTAGAAAACAGTTTTAAGATATAATTCAAGCCCCAAAAGCAGACTGAGAAAATCTTGGCTTCCCCTGATGACATCTGTAGACTTGAAAATGAAATAAAAGTGAACTCTTGCTGCTTGGGGAATTTTAAAACCAGAATATTAAAATCAAAAGTCCCTGGAGTTTATTCTTCCCTTAAAAGCTTCCAGAAGGAGTAGCTGATGTGGATGAGGAGTTTATTTAGAAAGAAACAGAAAGAGGGAGAGGAAGAGAAAGAGAGAGAGAGAGAGAACATGAATGCTGGAGTCAATAAGATGCAAACCAGGCCTCTGGCTAACTGTGGCCCACCCATGCTTCTACTTGACAAGGACCAAATCCACTGTTTTCTTTTACATATTGAGGATTTACCTACAGTTTTGTCTAGGAGAAAATGATGCCTGTATGGGGGTCAAAAAAAAAAAGACTTAAAAAATCATTTTGCAGGTGCTCAGCCTACCTGTCACATGTAGATTGGATTCAGCAGTGTCAACCAGCAATCCCACTGTTCCGCTCATCATGAGATGGTTTTTCTAAAGATGTGAAGAACCTACTAGGATGTCAAAATTTAATTGCTTTGGTCTAAGAACAGATCGAAAGCAAAAGGCACAACAGTGAAAAGGGATAAATACTAACTGCTGGATGAAGACTTTCAGAAACAGCTGTTAAGGGGCTAGAGACAGCTCTGTGGTTAAGAGCACTGGCTGTTCTTTGAGAGGACTGAGGTTCAAACCCACACTGCACATACATGGCGCACAGACATACATTCAGGCAAAACAACCAGATGCATAGTTTTATATACATAAATTTTAATTTATGAAAATACAAGATGGGGTGACTTGACTTCAGCAATTCTTCTGAGAAAATCCAGGCAGTGTATTATTAATCATAAGTCCGGCTTTTGAAGTTGCCCACCGTGTGTCACTCAACCTGAGTCAAGCGTGTAACGTATACTCACTAGAAGTGAAAGCAAGTCCTGTTTGCAGTTATATAAATAGTGTTCAGGCTAAGGCCAGGAGACATCTGACCATAACCTGAACTAGTCAAAGCACCAGGAAGAGATTATGGCTTCAATTCCACACAGTAACACAGACCTTGATAAACTGGGCTGCAAGCCAAGGGAAACAAGATGGTGATGGCTCCGTAAACCACAGTAGTGAGCAGGTGTCAAAGGAAATGATATTCAGTCGAGGAAGAGAAATCTTAGGCGGAGCAGGATAGAAGTCTTTAAAATCTTCATTGGTTATGTTGAAAGGGGATCAGATGGACTTTGTGTAACAGCAGAGTGAACTTAGGTCTCCAGGGTGAAGCTGGAAGTGGCAGATGGTATCAATTATCACCCTTTCTAAGGATCAAAAATCATCTAAGAATCCTAAGCATATCTATTCACTGAGCAGGAGCCAGACTGAGAACGCACAGGCAACACATGACTCCCAGAAGTCTCCCTGGTAACAGGGATGTGTTGCCATCTTGCCTGCTTTCAGAATAAAACCCTGTCAGGTCACTGAGGTCCTGTCACTCTGCTCAAGGTCCAGGTCCCAGGAACACGAGTGTGAACAGACATGCATAGTCACATGCTTTCCCTTGACTGTCCTGGGAAAATGAGGGAAAGACTCAGGTAGGTGGGTATCCATAACAGGACACCCATTTAGACTTATTTGTCTTGAGCTGTGCAGTGGAAAGCAGATTATTCCTTGAAAGAAGTCATGAGTATATTAGGAAGAAGCTAAGTCACTCTCCAAATGAAAAATAACCACTACACAGAACACAAGATGAAATTCTTCCTAATTATTATTAAGGTCCAGGAATGTAGTGTCCCATAAGGTCACCCCCATTCAAGATAACCAAGCACAGGTTATAGGATCCCAAAGACGGAGCTCAGCCATGAACCTGGCTGAACTTGGAGATCTTTGAAATTTTAAAATTCTAAGAAGCGTTCCCAGTTGAGGGCATGTCAGGTTGCTGTGGGCAGTTCTTTCCTCAAATCTTTCCTACCTGCTTCCCTTCCCTGTTCCCAAGGGTTCTTCTAGTATCCCGTGTGCCCTTATGATCCTTCATCATTCTTCTCTAACTGGGAACAAATTGATCAAATGGACAAAGGCTTAGGCTAGAGCGATAGCTCAGCTGGTAAGGGTAGTTACTGGCAAGTCTGAGAACCTGAGTCTGGTCCCTAGGACCTACAGGTGAAAGAAGAGAACTGATCTCCATTGCCTCCACACACATGCCATGGAATTCACACGAGTGCGCGTGCACACACACACACACTCACACACATACACATGCGTGCACACACAAATGTAGTTATTTTTTCTTTCAAGAACCATATATTTGCCTGCACAAGACCTGCCCAAGATAAAGGCAATCAACACTCTACTGTGGAATAGGGAGAAGCTCATGAGCCTCCACCTTACCTGAGGAGCTATTGGGAGTTGATAGAAGGAGAGAGAGCTGCTTTCTTTAAGGGTATGGCCCCTAGCAGGATGGCCATGCTCCAGCTGATGGCCCCACATCAATGAGCATAATTCAGTTGTTGTGGAATATTAGTTGAAGATGTGTTACATTTGCTTATGCTGTGGAGCATTTGTTTGCTGCTGCAAAGATGTGTTGCATTCTTTTAGGTTGTGTTTGCGTAACTCTGCAAAGCTGTGCTACTTTGCCTGCCTAAAACACCTGATTGGTCTAATAAAGAGCTGAATGGCCAATAGCAAGGCAGCAAAAAGGATAGGATGGGCTGGCAAGCAGAGAGAATATATAGAGGGAGAAATCTGGGAGAAGGAAAGAGGACACCAGGGGCCAACCCTACAGCTACACAGCAAACCATGGAGTAAGAAGTAAAGAATAGAATAGAGAAAGATAAAAACCCAGAGGCAAGAGATAGAAGGGTTGATTTAAGTTAAGAAAAGCTGGCTAGAAATAAGCCAAGCTAAAGCTCAGCATTCATAAGTAAGAATAAGTCTCTGTGTATTTATTTGGGAGCTGGGTGGTGAGCCCTCAAAGAATAAAAAAAGACCAACTACCCTAAACAGATTTAAGTTTTAAAGAAGACACAAAGTTAGGAGGGGATGAGGAGGGAGAAATGAATCTGAGAAGAGAATGGGAGGGCTGTGAAATGCTCAAAATACATTGTATAGAACTATCAAAGAACTGATGGAAATAGTATACTTTTAAATAATCACTGCATCTGAGTTTTCTTCTATTTGCTCCATGCCTTATACTGGTAAAAACAGCCCAGAATAAAGAGAAATGATGCTAATTAAATTGGAAAGTTCTTTTTTTATTTAGGAATCTTTTAAGTATTAGGAATGTGTAATTTGTAGTTATAGGCAGTATAAAAAAATGCCTTCAAAAAAAAGTGGAAAGGGACTTGGTTCAAGAAAATTACTAGTTGGAGTTATCTAACAAGGCTGCAAATGTTGGCTTCCTTCTGCTACTGCTGTTTTCTTTGGGATGGGTCCAATTTTCCCCTTGCATAAGAGGAGACAAGAGTTGCTTGAAGCCATTAACAGCACCAATAGGAGGGACATTTGAATTAATAACCCAGGGGCCAGTCAGCCAGGAGCAATTTGGAGCATAATCTTTTCCTTTGACTTTTGTCGTGAGACTGATATTTTGCTGTATTATGCTTGATCTGACACGCTGCTGCAGAGCCAAATAATTTATCTTCCCAACTCCCTTTGTTTTTTAAATTGACCTCAGTTGAATGTTTTAATTTATTTGCACTGAGAACCCTCCCATGGGCTGTGTTGGGGGCTATGAAGTGAGATTTCTTACTAGAAAGAATTTCTTGGAATTTGAATAATAAGATGTGCGGGATCATACAAAGGTGCTCTTAAAACAGTGCTCAGGAGACAGGAAGATAGAGAGGCACGATTTTCCTTTTGTTTCGCATCGGTTTTTGTGAAAGTTTACTTTTGTTCTATTTTACTTCTCTCCAAGTGTACAGTAGTCCAACCTCCCTTTTCTGTGAAATCCTTGAGTAACTTCTAGAAGATTCAGGGTGGCTTCCATGTGCTCGGAAGCCGGTCCCTGATCATTTTCTCATCTTCATCCTCAGCTTCCTCTGAGGAATTGCATCTGCCCAGCTGTCTCTGTCCTCAAATCACCTTCCTGGGATGACCAATGACATTCTGACACGTTATAAAGCTGCCAAAGCGAACTCTAGGTCCATTCTTGGCTAGAGAGGGGAGACAGGCCGACCTGCCCTTCTGTTCATACATACTCCCATGGCTTCCAGCGTGCCACACTATACCAACAGAGGCTCTACCTTCCACCACAGAGTCCACTTCAAGGCCTGGGATCCCATACCTCCAGACCTTATGTGTGACAATCAACCTCTCACCATGGTCATCATGGTGATGCAGGTACCAGTGGCCTCAGAGATGAGAGTGATGTCCACTTCCATGGATGTCCTTCTACCTGTGACACAGTAGATGTCAAGGATGAAAATGAATAACCATGAAGCTCCGCACTGAAAGTTGGGAATTTCTGAGAGCCTTTCCTGTCTCTAAAAGTTTCCAATTCTTGTCTCTCACATCTGGATCTCCTCTCCACTACCTCCAACGCTCCTTTTATCTCCTCAGTGAGGAGTCACAAGGTGTGGTTTTTTTCTATCTGGGATCCCAAACCTAGCTCCATCTCCATAAGACGCTAACAGGCTTCAAACTTGATACACTTAAGACGCATCAGCCTGACCCGCCCAGTGACATAATGTTAAGCAAGGACAGTGGCTGGTCAGAGGCACCCCAGGTCACCCCACAGTGACAAGACATCAGGACTCCCCATCCCCTTCATGGGAAGCTATTATTCACAACAATGTCTAGCGATTGCCACCAAACTGTTGTGACCTGAGTAATTCTCACTCCAAAAGGAGGTCCCGAGTGACAAGACCTGTTCCCTGGAAACTGTCACAATGCCATCTTCTCATACAACTCAAATGACCCTTTCTACTTTTCCTAGGCTACATAAACATATCCAGGCCTCCTGTCCAAGGAAATTTCTTCGCTTACCCGTGTAGACTACAGCACCCTAAATGGCCAGCTAAAATATTCTGCTACTTCTTTAATGTTTGTGTTGAAAGTCACATACCAGCCAGAGATGAGGTGGAAGGACTATCTAATCTTAGCTGTAAAACTCACATTTATCAAATCCAGGTGATCGGTTCAGTAGGGAAGATGGCAGCAGAAGCAATGTCTACTAGAACTTGATGAGAGATTAGTTCAACCAGCTATGAAATGTCAATACCTTACCAACTGATGCCCATCAAGGAACCACTTCTCCGGCTCTAACTCAAGTGCCTCTCAAGAAGGGATCACTGCAGACATCATACATCCTGTGCATTTGTGTTTCAAGTGAGTCTGGCGTGCCTGTTACCAACACAACTGTCATATGATAACTTGATGGACAAGTGCACACTAATTCCAGGACCATTCTCTTGGTCGCCATTACTTTCACTCTTGCCTGGAGTTACCATGACTACAGCTTACCAGGATTATGTAGCGAGGTCACCTGGGCCAAGAAATGTAGGCTATGCTACCTCATAGGCCTGATAGGCCACAACTTTACCATCATGAAAAAGCCCAGAATCTGTAGCATTCTCAGCATGTTAAGGCGCTGCCCCTCTCTAGACTCTAACTAGAAAATCACTGGCAAATGTCTGAATGTGGTGGTCGGACCATTCGCTTCTCTTTAGTGAGCTTAGGTACTTGCCAGAAAACTCAGCTTGTATTTTTGGAGCGGCTTCTGCAAATGGCTTTTATTTCATCCCTATGTCTGTTTGCAATAGTGTTGACGAGGAGTTTACCTCCTGACCTCGGCCCTCCTCAAGGCTCAGCATTACAAAGCATGAGTCGTCACTGAACACCTGAGTTGCTATCATGTGTCAGGTACTGAACTGGTCTCTAGGGACAGAGTGCTGGCCATAAAGAGGCAGCTCCTGTCTGCACAGAGCTGGCAGCCTAGGCAAAAGTAACTCGAATAGGTGTCTGTCAGGGTTGTCCTCATAGGGACAAGGCCATTCTGTTCAAGTCCTCATCCGTAAGGGTTAGAGACAGATCCTAAATGAAGAGCTTCTGGGATCCCAGTGTGAATAAAGTCAGGTAAAACAAAATACAAAGTACGGGAAAACTACAGATGGCCCCATCATTATCCGTTATAAAATGGTAACGTCACAGCCTCACTAACTTCAGACTCGGAACCATCACCTGCATTCCCTGCTTGTTCCACTAACTGTTTTATTTTGGCTTTATTGTAGTATGATTTAGACACCAAATAATGAGTAACTTCAACCACTGAGGGTTTTTTTTTTCATTACTTTTTGACTAAGGTAGGGTCAAATGAGAATTTTTAACTGATAGAAATACTTAGAACTATAAACTTAGTTGGCATACATATGCAGATCAAAGGCTTGGACGCTTTCTAAATTCTTAGGTTGAAGCCCTAGTATGAAACAAGTCCTCTATGGAGGTGATTAAGATTAAATGAGGCCATAAGGATAGGTGGAGTCTTAATGTAATAGAGCTAGTGCCTTTATTGTAAGAGGAGATTCAAGAGCTCTCGCTCCATCCACATGAGCACAAAAAGAGTTCAAATGAAAGAACAATGAGAAAGTGTGCCGGGTGGTGGTGGCGCACACCTTTAATCCCAGCACTCAAGAGGCAGATCAGGCGAATCTTGGAGAGTTTGAGGCTAACCTGGTCTACAGAACTAGTTCCAGGACAGCCAGGGCTACACACAAAGCAACCCTGTCTCAAAAAACAAAACCAAAAGGGAAAGTATCTCCCTATAAGCCAAGAGACAAGGCCTCAGAATGAAAGCTACTTTGCCAACATTTTGAATTTGACCTCTGCAGCAGGCAGCTTCATAGATGAAGCTCTTGGACACTGTTACCCATACCAGGGTGGACATTTTTGGTGAGCCAGCTGCTTTGGGTTATTCCATAAGTAACCCCTCACTCATGCCACTGTGAGCAACCCCACTAAACTCACCGGTTCACCAAACTAGACTTTGGCCAGAGTCTTCGATCTGCTATCAGTTACCTATTTGGAGTGAATCGATGTTTGGACCATATCTCTATGGTAACAATGATGAAACACCATTGGTGCATAATCAGGGACTGGCAAAAGTAAAGACATGTTGGTGAGAAGTTGTGTGACCCCTGTGATAAGTGACAAGACATTCGGCTGAGGTTCATCCCTCAGAGGGGGAGGGGCTTCAGCATTGATCCCAATAGACTCCTTCCCCCATATCTATGGGATGATATACCTCCTTGTTATAGCGAGGGTTCCAAGACTGGGCTGCATGAGAGTGGATCACTCTTGGGAGAATTTCAAAGTGACTGTCTTCCTTCACATAGTATGAGGCGGCTTCCCTTCGTGATGAATAGGGTGTGACTTAGAAGCGTAGTGACATCCCTAAAAAGTCCAGTGAGCTAGAAAATGTAACGTCATCCCTAAAAGCAGCAACGACAGCAGAGGACCTGTAAGCACATCAGTGCACCAGCTAGGTGACCGTGAATGTGGGCAATAAGACGTGCAACTGAGGCTACGCTTTCTACCTAGAAAGAACTTGCCCTTTTTTTTTCCATACATTGTTTTGTTTTATTTTTTCCATTCAAGAATATAATTAAAGAAATAATTTTTTTCCTTTCTTCCCCTTCTCCTGGTCCCCTCCCACTACCCCCCCACCCCTCCTCCCTCCCCCTTCTTCCTTGAAAGAGGGCATGGTGCCCTGCCCTGTTAGAAGTCCAAGGCCCCCCCCACGGATCATCAAGAACTTGCCCTTTTAAGGGAAGAATTATAGTAGGAAAAGGGCAAGCAGGTGCTCCCCTCCTTAACCTCTGATTGGTAGAAAAGGTAGAAACAAAGGGAGGATGAGATGGAAGTCTTGACTTGCCTTTTCTTCAAGCTGGCACGATGAAAGAGACTATAAGTTACATCTGTGCTAAACAGCCCACCCTGGTGTCAAAAAACTTAGAACCTGTGGGAAAAATAGGCTGGTAAAGAAGGAGAAAACAAGGTAGAAATAATAGAAGGTAACTTGGGTCCAATCATTAATAAAGAGGAAGGAGGGATCCACAATGCAACATACAACAGGGTACTAAATAATGGTTCAGGAGAAGAAACCATGATAATCAGTAATGTTCTATATCTAAACTATTTCAGTTTGCTTTGGGCTTTTGTGACAGTCCCATGTAGAAGAGGCTGGCCTTGAACTCCTGATCTTCCTACCTCCACCTTCCAAGTGCTGGGATTCCAGTGTTGTAACACACCATACTCAGTGGGAAAACTTGGAAACAAGGAGTGGAAGAGCCCCTCGTGGCCTGGCTTGTGCGTCGGTGGACTGTGAGAGCACCTGGGATCAGTCAGAGTTCCAAGGAATCAGAGAAACTAATTACTCTGCGTGTCCCTCCTTAAGACAACAGCTGCACACCCTGATTGATTAAGCAGAGGCTTTGGTGGCTCTTCTGAGTCCCGTAATGGTAGGAGAGGATCCAGCAGATCTGGATGATTTAGACTGACAAGTAAATCAGGCTCATAAAGTGACGAAACACCAAAGGGAGGGAGAGAAGGACAAAGCAAACAAAGGAATCTCTCTAAGTCACTTGAAGGTAAATATGTCAAGCCAGAGTTCCTAGAGGAAAAAAAATTAGCAGAGAGCTGATGTTATGCTAGTAGGCTTCTGAAAAGGTTTAAAGCCCGAGAAATGATTCAAAGAAGACACAGATGATAAAACAGCACAGGTGAAAAGGATTAAGTTTGTCCCAGGGATGGGAACTTTTCACCTCTGAGTATACAGTGTGTTTTCCTCTGCAAGAATGTGTAGTGGGGGCAGGGATTGCCCACCCAGTCCAAGGCTCTTGAAGCAGACTTTTGGAAGGGCAAGGACCACAGTGCCAGCCCAGAATCTATCAGAACCTGGAAACTGGTCCCAGTGCAGTCAAGATCAAGACAGGCTAGAGCATGATTTTGCTCCCCTTGGGACTGGGCCAGGCCGAGCAGAGAAGGCCAGCCCTGCCAAGACTGTAAGAAGATATTGCTATATAGCAGTTTCCTCTAAGACAGAAACCTTTCTTTTTGGAAGAAACTTATTAGAAAAGGATGTTTACAATGAGTTGGAGCAACAGAATTTCTTAAGCCTTAGAATCTTAGGGGAGGTGAAACACCCTACAGGGAAGCTAATTGAGACAGGGAGTAAGTAACTCAAAATAGTTCCAGGAAGTCCCTGAATCTGAGCAGATTCACAGTGTCCTCCATCCCCATTGGCATGTAAGCAGTAAAGCTGGCTGACAATCACTATCAGATGAGCCCAGGTTGAAAAAAAAAAGAAGCAGAGACCAGCCCAGCTGCCTGGAAGACGCACAAACTAACTGAAATGCCTAGAAAAAGCAAGGACCAGCCAAGTTGCCTGGAAGAGGCTCAGAGCACCTGGACTCATCCAGAAAGAGCACCACCCCACTTGTTTGGCTGCCTGCAGGTGGCATGGTGCACTTCAGGTTTCCAGCTTTTGTGACCTGTCAACCTTGCTGAGGTAGGCTTTGGGCTGTCACTGAGTCCTGTAAGTAACTCCCACCTGCATTCCTATAAGTAACCCCAATAAAATTCTTTGGTTCACTAACATGGGTGTTATCTGTATTTTGATCTGTCATAGGTTCCCTATCTTGTTCATGTCTTTGCAGGAAGAGTGATACACAGCAGACGGGCAACAGTCTTACAGGAGCAGTAATACCCCAATATGAGGAGGCAGGATGGTGAGGGAAAATGACTATGGATTAGTGTCTTAGTTAGGGTTTCTATTACTGTGAAGAGACATCATGACAACAGCAAGCTTTATAAAGTAAAACATTTAATGGGGGGAGGGGTTTAGAGTTTCAGAAATTCAGTCCATTATCATGATGGGGAGCACAGCAGCATGGTGCTGGAGCTGAGAATGCTACATCTCGCAGGCAACAGGAAGTCAACTGAAACATTGGTAGTATCCTGAGCATAGGAAGCCTCAAAGCCCACCCCCACAGTGACACACTTCCTCCAACAAGGCCACACCCACTCCAACAAGCCATACTTCCTAATAGTGCCACTCCCTATGAGATTATGGGGGCCAATTATGTTCAAACTGCCACAACATAGAGGGCTAAATGGGTGAGTGGCCCCCATACACGCCACTAAAACCAACTCTTTGTACAAACCAATCAGTATCAGTGATGGGATTTCTTATGCTGTGTTAGATCATGTGCACATTTCCTTTCCAGAATTTTCTTAGCTATCCAAGAGCAATGGACACTTGCTGGGCCTCCAGGGACTATGCCCACTCTTTAAAAGGGTAATATAATATATAATAAGGTTATATTATATAATCCTACCTCCTAGAGTCTTACAGATTTTCTAAAAAGAATAATTTGGAAGAACACTAAAAATAAGGAGTTTGAACTCAGGTACTCTGTGAAACAGGGAAGGTCATTCCCAAGAGTCATAAGGTTATTGGGTGAAAATCTCAACACCTTGAATTAGCTACTTCCCTATGAGTTATTGTTCAGAGATGTCCCCAGTGTCCCCCAAGACAATAAAGGGCATTATCATTGCAGTTGGTTTCATGCCAGAATCAGATGATAAGTCCCTGCTGCGAAAGTCACCCCATCTTTGGCCACAAGACACAGGGAAATCAAAATCAAGTTGGACTAGAGCTGTCATCTCCTTTCCTACTGAGTGATTTTTATGGTGGCAGAAGGCAACATACAGGCTGCTGGGGGACAGTTGTTACCAATTAGCTTGTTTGGCAGTGGATCCTGTGCACTACAGAGGCAACATACCACGTGAGGTGAACCCACTGGCGCAATAGTGACCTAACTGTAATAGGTACAACCAAAAGGGATGCTTACTTATTCAGTTTAGTGTGTGTGGCTGGGGGGGGGGTGTAGCGTGTTTATGTGGGTGCATGGCCAGACATACTGAGGCTGGAGAAGGACATCTAGTATCCTGCTGTAGAACTCTTGGCCTTATTCTCTTGAGAAAGTCTCTCACTGAACCGTAACTGGACTGAGGGTCAGCAAGCTCCATCAATGCTGGGATCTGTTCCCCTGTCAGCATTGAGGTTACACATCCATGGGCACCACATCCAGCTTTGCACACGGGCATTGAGGATTTGAACTCAGGTCCTCACATTTGCACATTTTTACCCACTGAACTGTCTCTGAAGTGCCTCAGCTTTCTGATAGGTCTTAAGGTCAGATCAGTAGGTGGGAATTCACATCTGATGGTGTAAGCCGGGACAACAGCCCAAGACTGGGGAAGTCATAAGCCTAAGTCGGTAAGCAGCTGCTATTATTTCTGTTAAATGAATCTGATGTGCTTATCGAACTGACTTCTGAACACTTCTGGATTTACCTACAGCTCTTTTCTCTTGTTAGCCAAAGAAGGAAACTTTTTCATTTTTTTAGGTTTGTTTATTTATGTGTGAGTGTTTTGTCTGTGTGTATGGTTGTATCCCACGCATGTGCCTGGTACCTGTAGCGATCAGAGAGGGTATTTCATCACTGGGACTGGAGTTATGGATGGTTGTGAGCTACCACGTGGGTGCTAGGAATCAAACCCAGGTTCTCTGAAAGAGCAACATGTACTCTTAACTACTGAGCCCTCCTTTTGGCCCTGGAAACTTCCTTTGTACAACAATCAATATACTGCAGAAACTCATAACTTTTGGAATACATTGCTGACTGGTTAGAGGCCATAGTCTGCCATGAGCCTAGCAGCTCTAATATGGAACTCAGCAATATGGAACTCCCTCCCTCGCCCAGCAAAGCTTCCTGCTCTTTACCTGCCCTTATCTGGAGAATGTCCTGGACCTGGAGGACTGACCTTATCTGAAAGCTGTCTCTAAATCAGATGCCTGTGTCTAAACCAGACACCTGATTCATCTTTAGCTTGACCCTCGGCACAGATCCCTGCTGAGAAGACCTGTGCTAAGACTGTAGAACCCTACTGCCACATATTAAGCCTTGTAATAGGAGTGTGCTACTTAAAACAAATTAGGGTCTGTCACCAGGCCCCCCAATCCTATATATTCCTTATACTCTACAATAAAATTGAGCTGATTCACTGAACTCTGTCTCCCAGAGGACTGTCTCTGTTAGTGCTCATGGGCCACCAAAGCTTTCTGTCACCCATCGGCCTCTTTCCCTGCTTGACCTGGCAGCCAACAGCACCAGAGGGAAAGAGGACCCCTACACACAACCGGTCAAGCTTCTAAAAATGAGTCACCATTGCCACAGCACAGTGTCCCTATGATCAACCATCATGGCAAAGATAATCAGCCATCTACAGCACCCACTCCTGGGCAGGCAGATTGGAAGCAGACGAGGTAGGATGATTATAGGTGCTGGGTGACTAGAGGGAGCATTGTGAAGCATTCCTTCCTGGAGAGGGGAGATAATCCTGTAAGACTCAGGAAGTAAAACCTCACAAGGTCCAGCAAGCTCACAGAATGCAGACCGTGATTCAGAAGGCTCCTGGCCCAAGGTTACATAAGCAGTAACATGTTGGTGAGGGTTTCAGTCCTGCCAGGTCCCCCAGCCGTTTAGCCCCAAAGAAATCACACAGAGGTCTATATTAATGATAAATTGATTGGCCCATTAGCTCGGGCTTCTTATTAACTCTTATAACTTATATTAACCCATTATTCTTATCTATATTAGCCACATGGCTCAGTACCTTTTTCAGCAGTGTAGTCACATCTTGCTTCTTCGGTGTCTGGACAGGACTGCAGAGGAATGGGCTTTCCTTCCCAGAATTCTCCTGTTCTCATTGCCCCACCTCTACTTCCTGTCTGGTTGTCCCACTTATACTTCCTGCCTGGCTACTAGCCAATCAGCATTTATTTAAAACATAATTGACAAAATACAGAATTGTCCGACACCAGTAACATTCAGTGAAGGGAGGGGGGAAATCTCTGAGCTACAACATGGCCTGCAAGCCATTCAAGAAGCTCCGGGGTCAGCTTTTGTGAGGCATGGGTTCCAGGGTGGGATTTTTGATGACATAGTTGCCTTAGAGTCTGCCACGCTCCTTGGAAGCAACTCGAGCAAACTCACTGATTCACTAAGCAGGACTTGGGTGGGCTCATTTCTCTGGTCTGCTGTGGGTGACCTCTCTAAGTGAACATACATTTGTTCATGCTTTCCCAGGAAAAATCCAACAATAGTGAGGAATAACGTTCATTTATTATGATTATTTCACTTATTATTATGATTTTTTTTTTAGTTGTAACCTAAGAAGATGATGACACTTAATGTTTAATATTGTGTCTGATAATATATAGAGACAAAAGACTTTCTCTTTTATGTTTGTTTTTCTTGTTTTCTCTTTTTTTTTTTTTTGACAGAGTCTGTGTAGACCAGGTGGACCTAGAATTCCCAGAGATCTGCCTGCCTCCTAGGTGCTGAGATTAAAGTGTGCCACACTTTACCCAGCCATCTTTTTCTTTTCAAATAGTGGCTTCTTAGCTACACAATCTTAATCCCTTAAGGTGTTGATCTTACATACAATAAATAACTATAAGTAATTTTAATGTTTTTAAAGTACTATTATGTGTAATAACCTCATATTTACTTCTTTCTGTCTAATGCCAATTCAATTCCCAAATGTTTGGGAAGGGGGGAATTTGGGTAAGAGCAAAGGTATTTTAGTTCAAATGTGAACTTCTTTAAAATGTGATTGTAAATTAATTCCATTTGTCGGTCATGATTTCCACACCATGGGTAGACATGTGATGGCTATGGGATTGAGTTACAACAGAAACATGAGCTGACCACACACCTGCAAGACTACATACGAGACCTCTGAACACAAATCACCAGAAACTCGTTCCACAGATCGTGATTTCTCTTATAGGTCAATACAGCCACCAAGTCACATTCATGGTGACTTTTAGAAACACACTCCTCTGCACAAGCCACGGAAAGCGCTGGGAAGGACGCACCTTCCACCAGAAACAAACTCCTGTTCTGACAAGTGTGTATTCTCTCACACGTCCATCAGTAGATGTCCTTGGTCCTGATACGGTGGTCTTAATGACCAAAACCCTCCACCACCTTCCACAGGCTCTTCCCTAACCCTTGCCACAAAACCTTATCTGCTTGTGCAACTTCCTGTTAGGAGACAGATCTGTGTAATAGGATCATCACTGCTTTGTATGTCTCTCCTTCCTGCCCATTACACATGTTTGGATTTTAACCATGTATTTGTCATATTGGTTCCATAGACCCAATACAATTTTATCATATTTGATTCATTTTTATCTGAACAATAATATACTATGACAATACACCCTTATGGCTTAAGAAAACTCAAGTCGTCACCCTGGACCACATCAATATATGCTAATATCAATAGAAAGAAATGCTAAAATATAAATCAAAACCTATTAGCACTTGGAAATGTAAATAAACTTGTTCTTCTATTTATTTTTGGTGTGTAGTATTGCAAAGTACATACAGTTGTGGTTGAGTAGAACTGATCCCCAAAGAAGTATTTTTCCTGCAATTGAACGTCTACGAAAAAAAGGAGTATATTCCAAGATGTATGTTTCAAAATGCCAATGTGAGAAGAGAAAAAAAAAACACAACTCTTCTTTCTTGGCAACGTCAAAGCCTCCAAATCCAAAGCTGCCTCCTTGTGCTGGGCTATTTAGAGAAAAGGAAATAACTCAGTTGGTAACTTGCTTTTGACAAAAGCACAAGGATCTGAGTTCAGTCCTCCAGGATATTGCGTTTTGAAAAAGCAAGGCACACTTACAACCCAAGCACTGGGGAGGCAGAGTTGGCAACCTGTAGGGTTCTCGGGCTAGCCAGTCTAACTGGCCAGCTCCAGGACAGTGAGCGAACCTGTCTCAGCAAACACGGCAAGGCTGGCAAGGTGACTCACCTGAGAGAGGTGATGGCATGGGAGCTTGACAATCCGAGTTAGATTCTTGCATCCTACGAGGTGGCAGAAGAGAGCCTACTCCCTGGAACTGTCCTCTGACCTCTGCATGTATGCCATGGCATGTGCATAGCTGCATGCCTACATATACACAGAAACAATAATAAAATAATAAACATTTTGACATACTGCGGACACTACCCAAGGGATAATACCTAAGCTTGATGTCTGGTGTCTACATACAGACGCATGTTCCCGCATGCACGCACGACACACACACACACACGAGAAAGGGGCATAGAGGGAGAGGAGAAAAAAGAATGTGATCTTTTCTCCTGTTCTATCTCCTATCCAAGATTTGACCCCAAGAAGGTCATCAAATCTACATGATGCCCAGCTCCTAGATAAACTATTCAATAATTAAGGCTACACACCTCTCTTCCAGACTGGAGAATTAGCAAGAGTGTTTTATTTATCAGGCAGCGCATCATAATGTTGGCCATGAGAACCCGGTCTTCATATTTTGCTATAAATTAAAATACCCTGAGATTAGAATCTGAATCTGAAATTCTCTCAGTGTCTCTATATAGGCTCAGTACTTAAAAAAAAGGAGAAATTAGCTATGCCTGGTATTGGGCCAGTGTCTGAAATAGTTGTGTTCTGTTTCATAACATCAGTGCAGGGGTTAAATCTCTCCTTACAGAAATCTATCCCTGGGCACAATTTTTGTCTGTGTCCACCCACAGCATCATGACAAGCCAAGGGGCTGCCAGCACTGCCTGCTGCTTTTCCTGAGTTAGGCAAATAGATCTTTCCAGGCCAACACGCTCTGCAGACATGAATGTTATTTCATTAAGATATATAGTGACATAAAAATATTTATACTGTCAATATATCTTGTGCAACTTGAAAATCTAAGACAGGCCCTCAAGTCTTCTCATTTTCATAGATCAATTAGGCCAGTCAGAAGTAATGAGGAATGTAGAGGAGGCTTCACGCTTGTTTATAGGAGGCCGATAGTGTATCTAACTTGTGTGCTAAGAAACGGAAATGGTCTTATACAAACCTTGCCCTGCCACCACAGCCTATAAAACAGAAGACCCTTCAGCTGATCCTTTGCCCTATGTGTGCTGCTGCTGCAACTTCAGAAAAGACATGGATGGGCTGTGTTGCTACCTCCTGGACTTGCCTTCAGCCTTTTGATTGCCAACATTATTATCCCATTAGAGTAGAGGGCCAGCTTTGAAGTTGACTCTTCTCAGCAGGGCCCCTTGAACTGGTCCCTTTCAAGTATCTCACCTTGCTTAATTGTTTGCACAGCAATACACCATCAAAGGGAAGGAGCTGATGAAAGGAAAGGAAATTGAAACGTGGACCTGGGTCGATGAGGCAGATGGCTCTTCCTTAAGGCATCGGTTCCTTTTCTGGAAACATCACTCGAAATTCTGGTCACTGTCTTCAAGACAAAGGACAGGCTCCCAAGGGAAGATGCCACCACACTGTGTCATTGCTCTGTTCTCTCATCTAACTAGGTAGAATGGAAAAATAGTGGTCACCCAGAGTGAGGCTTGGATGCTGCTGGAGGATGATTAACTAAGAGGAACTGGAGAGTCCATGGGTCAAGAAACATGATCAATCAATTTAAGGAAAGCTTAGACAATACACAACAATAAGATTCAGGAACTAATCAGCATGGTAGAATGCAAACACAATGCTGAGGTTTCCCAGTGTATTTAGAAATAGCCTAAAGAGGAAGGGATTGTGGGGACAGATTCGCCCACATAGTCACCTGCTCTCTACCTGTTTAACATCCACTCTGCTTCCTCTACATGTAGGCATTGTGCCAAACGCCAGCAACATGGCTGAAGGAGACTTGATCCCTGAACCTAGGGCTGGTCATGGCTCAAGTGTAGGAGGAGAAAAGAGATAATTAAATAAAGAAAATTGTGTAATGGGAGGCAGGCACCCAACGGATGGTGCCTGCAGTTGATAAAGCGCAATGGATGGAGTCCGTGGCTCCTGAGAATTCTGGAAGGGCGTTCCTAGGTAGAGGCAGTGACAGAGCAGGGTCTGAGAAGGTAATAAACAGCAAGCACTTTGCTGATCTGTGGCAGGCTCCATGGCCACGTGTTAGCACATCACATGTAAGCATGTCACATATATAGGCTTCCTTAGCTCCCATGAAGCCCTGTGGGTATACTGAAGAATTCCCCCCTCCCCAGTTCAAGATGCATAGAAAGATTAAGTATCTTTCCCAAGTCAAAACACTCTGTGTGAGTGAGCTAATGCTTAAACCAAGGCACTGGCCCGCAGGACCCACACTGCTAACCAGGATGATAAGGCTTAGCCAGACAAATGTGAAGGACATTTTTTAGAGAACCGAGGACATTGGCTTTTCTGGAGTGACAAGAGAGAGCAGAATGCTGAGTGTCCATAGAGCTCAAAGATCCAGCATTGGGGAAGTAAAAGATGGCGGGGCTGGTGGTGCCCCTTGGCTACTCAAACTGGGCTCGGAGCAGCTATTGGAAACACATAACAGCAGCCAGGGTGGCCATCGATGCCTGAGGAGTGTGCTGTGTTCTTCAGCCCTCCCAAAGACTGTGGCAGAAGAGTTTTGTTTTCTTCTCATGTCAGATAATTTTCAAATGTAGTACATAAAAAAATGCCCTAACACTTTTCCTTTTTTGCTCTATTTGATAGCTAACTAAAGTGATTCCTCAGCACATGTTCTATTTGATAGCTAACTAAAGTGATTCTTCAGCACATGTTCTATTTGGTAACTAACTAAAGTGATTCTTCAGCACAGTTAAAAACCAAATTCTGAATGTGTGTGGGGGGGTTGTGTACACACATTTGTGGGGAAACAAGAGTTCAACCTCAGAAATCATTTCTCGGGAGCCACACATCTTGTTTTGTGAGACAGGGTCTCTCACTGGGGCCTGGGGCTGGATGTGGCGCCATCTGGCTAGCCAGCACTAGGGATCTGCCCATGCGGACCTCCCGAAAACCTGGATTACAATCCTGTGCCACCTCAGGAGGATTCTTCTGCTGGGGATAGAACTCAGATCCCCACGCTTGCACAGCAAGCTCTTTCCCTAACTAAGCTATTCGTTAGCCATAACAATTAAGAAACTTTAGGAAGCTGGAGAGATGGCTCAGCAATTAAAAGCACATACTGCTCTTCCAGAAGACCAGATCAGCTCCCAGCATTCAAGTCAAGGGGCTCACAACTGCCTATAACTCCAGCTCCATGGAATCTAAAGCCCTCTTATGACCTCTCTGGGTACCTGCACTAATCACACACACACACACACACACACACACACACACACACACACACAAATACACATAACTAAAAAGATAGTAAAATAAATCTATTTTTTAAATTGAACTTCAAAGTACAAAGTAACCCATAAACCTTCAGCCAGATGAAACAAAACATAAATATGTAGCAAAGTGGGATCGTTTAAATGGAAAATGACACAGCAGCTATTTCTCTTCTCACATCTCTCCTTTGCTCCCTGGGGTGGTACTGATACTACTGTCCATGTTTATATGATTGGCTGTTGCTTGGGAGCATAATTAAGGTGTTTTTGCAAATGTGCATGCTCCATTCCACAGCGTGCTTTGCTCGCAGACAACACTGTAACTCCTTCTGTAATTAGTCACACAGCATTCTGTGACACCGACAGTCCACGATCCCCCCATGGTTTCAGTAAGATGATTAAACTTCACTGCTAAGCTGACTGCATTTAGAAGCATCTGGGAGCCGAGTGGAGGTGGCACACACCTTTAATCCCAGCATTTGGAGGCAGAGGCAGGCGGATCTCTGTGAGTTTGAGGCCAGCCTGGTCTACAGAGCGAGTTCCAGGACAGCCTGGGCTATACAGAGAAACCCTGTCTCGAAAGACAAAAAAGAAAACAAGCAAACAAACAAAGACTCTAATGAAGTATCCCTCTGGATGTATTCATGGAGATGTTTCCAGGAAGGATGCCCACCCTGAATGTGAGTGGCACTATCTCATGGCCTTCAGGACTAGACAGAATAAAGGGAGTAGGGAGAAAGCCAGGAGAGCCCCAGCACACACACACACACACACACACACACACACACACACACACACCACTTCCTGGTTGGTGATGTAAGCAGCTCTCCATCACATGCTGCCATGATGTTCTAAGTGCCATGAGTCTGAACAAGCACGGGCTGAAACCTCTGAAATATGAACTAAAATAAATCCTTTCTCCTCTAAGGTGATTCCGTCTGGAACTGTGATGCTGCAATGAGAAAGCAGGGGACATGGAGGGTTCCAGTTCTTGTGCCTCTCCAAGCAACGCTCACACAGCGATCTCGGCTTATCTGTCCTCTGCCTGCCCTTTAGACTTCAGAAATCACACAGTCATCTCTAAGATCACATCCCTACTCCTGCCTTTTGGAGGAGGCTTCCAAAAATTTGCTCCTTGAAGCTTACGACCAGGTCCAAAATGTCAGTTGTGTTTCAGAGCCAACTTACAGGACAGTGTTTCTCAGTGGACGGCTAATGGAAGTGTCAGTGTTCCTGCATGGCTTCTTCAACCTACTAGGCACCATTGAAGCAGAACAAATATAAGCACTTTTTTACATTTATTTATTTGTGGCGCGCACATGTATATGTGTGCATACCATGGCAAACGTGGAAGTCACAGGTGAATCTGTGAGAGTTGGTTCTTTCTTTCTACCCTATGGGTTCCAGGGATTGAATTCAGGTTGTCAGGTTTAACAGCGATTGCCTTTACCCACAGGGCCATTTCCCAGGCTGCAAAGGCTTTTCCTAAAAGCCCTAATTGAGACATCCCGTGTTGCCTTCTGCTTGACCGTGATGCTTTCAAATTAAAATAAAATGCGGGAGGAATCCAGGCTCATGGCAGGTGCTCCTGGACTTTTACTCTGTGATAGTAGGTGATAGTTGTGGATGGTCAAGCGCAGGAAGCCCAGAGCTCATGCCTTCAGCAGGACAGCCAGTTCTGATAAGGAAGAACAGGTTGCTCTTTTGACTTCCTTTCTCCAGTAGCTGCATCTTTTACCATTTTAAGCTCTCTGGTGGGCTAGCGAGATGAAAACAAAAGGAAGTGCTAGGGTTCTGCTTTCTCTTTTCTACCAGCCTTCACTCTCGGGTGCCCTGTGTCCAATTAGCTTCTGTTTCCCATCATCCTCTTCCTGATTCTTGGCTCTCCGCACCGAACCTCTTCTAGTTTCTAATGAGTCTTCCCTACCCCATACCACAAGGTTCCTCACTCTCACGGTGGCCTTGACCTCTCCCTCCTCAGTGTGAACCCCTAAGGGGAGGGAGGACTTCATCCCTTGCCTCAGCATCATTTCCCTGGACAGTTCTTGCCTCGCACAGATTGGAGGACACAGGCGATTTGGAGCATGCCACGCACTCCCCCGATTCTGTTCCGAGTGATTCCCACACATCACTTCATTTACTCTCCAACCAACCCTGGATGGTGGTAGAGTGCAGATGACCCTTTCCTGGGTGTGGGAGGTGAGAGGCAACAGCTCTTGTTCTCAACCCCTGGGCTGTCTAGTCACCCAAACATACATCTTTGATCTGGCTGAAAACGACTATAAGTAGCCATGCTCTTTGCCGTTTTTTTTTTCCTGACCAAGTGCATTCTGGGTATCTCAGTGCATTCTGGGTATCTGTTTCTCTGCAGAAATTCTTTTTTGATTGTTTGTTTTTGTTTTGTTTTTGGTTTTGTTTTCGAGGCAGGGTTTCTCTGTCCTGGAACCAGCTCTGTAGAACAAGCTGGCCTCGAACTCATAAAGATCCATCTGCCTCTGCTTCCCAAGTGCAAGAATTAAAGGTGTGCACCACCCCAACCCGGCTCTGCGAAGATTCTTAAGCTTACCAAACTCCTCACTCATCTTCATCTTGGTCACATGCTCCTCCTACCAGTTCTGGGACTTGCTTTCAGATATAGAGCTCTTCAGAAAGCCGCTCTGCAGAGGGCTATCTCAGGCTCAGTCAGACCTGCTGAATTTACGAAGTTCCAGTCCCAGTACAGAGGGTGTCAGGTTGTGTGGAGGCTTTCTCGTCTCAACTCCCGAGGCCCCAAATCCCGTCTGCCTTTTATTTTAAATTCAGCATTCCACATATTTAGACTTCATAAAACGTGTATATGTCTGAGTTTCCCTCGCTAGCTATCACACACTTTCTCCCAAGATGCTCATAAGGAGCACGGCACTCACACAAATTCCACCTTGCTCGTTAAAATTTACAGAAGGCTACAGTTTCCCTAGTTCCTTCTGTGACCCATGGGAAATGAAGACCATCAGTAAGCTAAATCAGGAATTTTCTGGAGACCTGCTGTAAATGGTATGGGACATCCTGATGAGACTCGACCGGCCTAGCTCCCCTCACAGCAGTACTTCAGCTATGTGTCTTGTGACGACTTCTCTGGGAATCTCTATCATCTTCGCTTCCTTGTCAAAGACCAGCAGTATCCCCACCTCCCAGCCACTGTCCTATGCATCTTCAGGAATATGGTAGCCCTCTGCCCTCCCCCACCCACATACCCCTGCACACAAAGGGAGGAAGTAGTTTTAAAAATCTTTTAAAGAATGAGAATAAATGTTGGGTCTTGTCTTTGAAATATACACTGTGAGCTATTTGTACAGAGACACGAGTCATTGTCTCTGCTTGGATGCTGAGGGAAGACTTTGTGCAAAGCTGACATGAAGTGGGTCTGGAAGGATGAACCCTCTAGCAAAGGTCAGGAAGGATACTGTAGGCAGAGGCAGCATAATCAGTGCACAAGGGGAACAGATGACATGGAAATGACAGAGGACTTGAGAAGCCACAGTCTGGGGGGCAGGGTGGGGAGAGGCTTTCATGTACCATTGTATTCGGATCCAGAAGTGGAAAGATGAGTCCCCTGATCCTCAGGAAATAATTATTATGAAGATAGAGTTAGGATGGGTGGAGCCGGATTTCAAGGGGGCATTTTGTGGCTTGCTGAGAAGTCTAAACTTTCATTTGTAGCTAGTAAGAACTCACCAAACTTTCTTAAACCAAGGAACTGTCATAACCGCATCTCTTAAGACTGTAGAACACAGGTTTCGAGGGGGACATTGGTGAAGAAATAGAGTGTATTGCCTCACACTTCTGACTGAGAAGTTTGTGAAGAAATAGAGTATTGCCTCACGCTTCTGACTGATAGCATGGACTTTGCTTCAGCTTTTCCCTTTTATTGCTGTTTTGCTCTAGTCTTGATTATTCTTGGGAAATTATCTTCCCAAAGATCACAGTGATGAGTGATCTTCAGTGACTACTTGGAAATACATAGGAGTCACAGCTCTAGGTATGTGTGTGTGGGTGTTTCCAGAGAGAAGTTACTGCGGAAGGATAGACATACCCTGCTCCTGAGTGGCATCCGGGCATGGGTGGAATAAAGAGACAATGAGAAAGGAAAGCCACACGGATGCTAGTATTCACCTATGCTCTGCTATGATCTGCTTCCTGGTCCATTGGAATGTGCAGAGGTAGCCTCTCCAATCCACTACCACAGCCAGGATCTGTTCCTGCCCCTGAGCCTTCCACACCATGATGGATTGGACCTTCAAACTGTGAGCCAAAGCAAATCCTCTCTTAAACCACTTAAACACTTCTTGTCAAGTTCTTGGTCACAGCTGCAAGAAAAGTAGCCAATGTTCTACACTACACTAAAAAAAAAAAAAAAACACCTCAGTAACCTCAGTATCAATAATAACAGTCTTCTATATTGTCACAGAGGTCTCTGAAGCTACTGGTTTGTTTCTGACTCTCCTGAGTAAATTTATTTGCTCGGATCAATATTCATATGGCACTGGTCTCCAGTTCTCAACAGTTTTTCTGACATTTATAAATATTTTGCTTTCTGTTTCCATGCTAATCCTACTGGATGCTGATATCATTGTGAGCCGATCCCACTGGATGCAGATGCTGTCACTGTGAGTCTATCCCACTGGAAGCAGATGTTGACACTGTGAGTTGATCCCACTGGATATAGATGCTGTCACTGTGAGTCGATCCCACTGGATGCAGATGCTGTCACTGTGAGTCTATCCCACTGGATGCAGATGTTGTCACTGTGAGTCTATCCCACTGGATGCAGATGCTGTCACTGTGAGTCGATCCCACTGGATGCAGATGTTGTCACTGTGAGTCGATCCCACTGGATACAAATGTTGTCACTGTGAGTCGATCCCACTGGATGCATATGCTGTCACTGTGAGTCGATCCCTCTGGATGCAGATATCACTGTGAGTTAATCTCACTGGATACAGATATCGCTGTGAGTTGATTCCTCTGGATGCAGCTATCACTATGAGTTAATCCCTTGCTGAGCTAATGCTTCCTGTTGGCATGCTGATCTTTCCATCCCTTACTCAGCTCTAGATGACCATGTAAGTGGAGACACTACTGGCTCCGCAGCTGACCATCATAGGAACCACTTGAAAGCTAACAGATCCCTGGGCACTGGTCACATCTCACCATGCACTACAGTACAGAACACCGATTTCTGCTTGGCATGTTTCTCATACCCACCTTATCCCTGCTTCCTGTAAGTCTTTGGGTGCAGGGGTTGCGGGAAGGGTATCCAATGAAGTAGAAGATAGTTTTCGCCCCCACGTGACTCAGAATGAGTCCCACTTGGAGAAATAACTCTCGGTTCTAGCACTTCACACTAAAGAAAGGATCCTCACTTTAAATGAAACAAGCGGTAGCAGAATTTGGGATCTAGACATGTGGTTCCTCTTGGTTTACTTGCATGTTATTCCGGGTCTAATTCTGCAACAGCCAGGGCAGTTCCACACGAGTCCTGTGAACTTCGAAGTCTTTCTTGCCGCCAACATCCTCAGTACTGGGATTAACACATCACTCACCAAATGAGACAGGAGAACCATCTCCTGACACGAACACATGCTCTTGAATTCCTAAGCTGATCTCATTTATAAAAAGTTAAGCACCCATGCCATAACTTGTGACTGCTCCAAAAAGACTTTCACTGGACTTTGTCAAAACAAGTACTGGATTAAAAACCTAAAAGCATTATGAAACTCGGCCTCGCTATTATGAAAACAATGTGCTACCTCACAAACTCTAATTTTCCTGGAAATTATGCCTGTTCTTAAGCTAACCATCGAATGGAACTTAATTTTCTCATGTTATTTATTTTTTGTTTTTCTTTCTTTTCTCTTTCTGAAAGCATCTCAAGGAAATTTAACTCATGATGATATCTGTTTGAGATTGTTCCTGTAATATTTTACCAAGACTTCCAGGACAACCAGATACTTAAACTATAGATGTAAGAGGACCCAAACAGCAAACACCACACAGTATTCTTGGTATTTCTCCTAAACCTGAACATGGCAGTCCTAGGAAATAGACCTGGAGTTGGTCCACCATGGTTGACTAACTATTTTTTTTATGTTTTTTGAATACTCATGACAATTCCTGCATTACTTTTGATTTTAAAAAATATCCCACTTTAGAACAGAGAGATGGGTCAGCGAGTCATGCTTGCCATGCAAGTGAGAGGATCTAAGCTCGAAATTCAACTAGTCACGTAAATCTGGATGCAGCTGCACACATCTGTAATCTCAGTCTCGTACTGTGAGAAGGGAGGGGGAGACAAGAGACTCCCTGGAGGGGCCAGCTACCTTCGTTTATGCAGTAACAAACAAAGAAAGGGAGACTCTGTTTCTTTTTGTGGACCACCTTTGGTTGGGTCCTCACCTTCCACATGTGTGCAGTGACACATGCAATAGCCTCATTTACACACATGAATGCCTATGTCATACACCCAATAAAGTTTTGAAATATTTCATTAGTATTTTTCTTGATTAAATATCTGGACATTCCTTAACATTTAACCCCCATGGCAACATTTGCTCGACTCACTCCCGTCTTCACACCTACTAATTCTTTGCTGTGTAGTATCATTTCAATGTTTCCTCACGACAGACAGAATCTCTCTCCTCACCCTTATTGTACAGTTTGCCATGTAGCTTGCTTAGACCAATAGAAGGAGACAGAAAAAATAATGGTGTGTCACTCCCAAGATTAAGTCTTCTTTTTTGACCTGGAACTCACTCTGTAGACCAGGCTGGCCTTGAACTCACAGAGATCCACCTGTCTCTGCCTCCTGAGCATTGGGATTAAAGGCGTGTGCCACCATGCCCAGCTTCCATGATTAAGTTTTAATTGGGCTACCATGCTTTCACTTCTCTAAGACTCTATCACTGTGACCATGAGAAGTGGCTTTTGGTCCTAGGAAGAGAAGCTATGTGGAACAGAGTACAAAACCATGGAATGAAGGCACCCCAGTCAAGCTTAAGCTGGGTAAGACACAGTCTGTGAGCTCAGTCCATGCCTTTTTTTGTGGTTGCTTGGTACTTGGAAATGTATTACACATATCAACAACTGTTTCCCCTTGGCTAGGCTGGTGTGAGTTAATCGTGGTAATCCCATTCCCATTCACCCTGTCAGTGACTGACCGAGGAATAGAAATGTCTAGTCCCAGAGGGAATTTCTAGACAAAAAAGATTTGATGGAGACTTCAGGACAAAGTACTCCTTTATCTTCGGAGCTCTGCCAAGTCCTCTCTCATTCTTTCTCTTGCATCTTTGTGACCGCAGAAGCCCTAAGCTCTGATGATCAATAGCAGCTGCCCTAAGGTCTCCAGGGGAGCTAGCCTGAGAACAAAGGCCATCCACAGCAGCGTGCAGAACTGGGGCACCATGAGAAAGTGACGCAGAATTTTTTATCAATCTGTGAATAACAGCCTCTAGTTTTTTTCACTAACACAATTTGCCACACGTCATAAGCAGATTGAGTTGGATTCTGTTTCTTGTATTCCAAGCATTCTCAGTAGCTAACCTGGAACAGGAGCATTTTTGAACTCAGGTTGGGACTCCTGCTTTAAGTTCTTCCAGGTGTCATGGGTGAGCCTCTCGGTGACATAAAGGTCATAGTCATTATCAAAACGTTCCACACTGCTTCCTTCTGGCCTCTCCCTTCAGAGAGTGCCACATGGTTTCCTATACTCTTTAAGCCTCTCTCTTCCTTGACCCACCGATACGTAGACTATCTCTTTCTTCCCCTCCCCATGATTGTTCTATTCCAACATGAGCAAGAGAAAGAATTATTGTGATCAATTTTCATATGTCAGAACATTATATATCCAATGGAAGTAACTTGTTAATTCAGCAAATATGTATTCAATTCATACTTTAGTGTGGGTACCGTACTGTGAAAGACTGCTTGATAAGATGTCAAGTATAAGCCGTGCAAGGATCAATCTACAAAACATTGCTATGCTGTCTGGTTTAGAGACGGTGCCCGGATGAACTTTGAACTTTAGATTTTTAAAGTTGACACTAGAATAGGTAGAGACTTTTCAGGTCTGTTGAAATAGAATCTATTTTGCCTGTAAGAACAACATGATTTTTATGAGTTCAGGGACAGGATGCTATGGACTCATACATTGTCGTCGCCCCCCCCATGTTGAAATCATAATCCCTAATCTGCTGGTTATTAGGCTAAGGGAAGTACTGAAGAGTGACCTTGTGAGAAGAGAGACACCAGAGTACTCTGCTCTGCAAGCTGAGACACTTCTCAGCAGGAACCAAATCTGCCTGTACCTTGACCTAGGATTTCCCAACCTCCAAAAGTGTGAGAAATAAGTTTTGGGGGTTTTGGTTCTTTTTTTAAGGTGATTGCAGAATACTCAGATTTGTTAGAGTGTGTGCACGCACATTCAGACATAAGAGAAAATAAGGAGCTGTTTCCATGGAGGCTGTCTCCAGAGTGAGAATGCACAACTTGCATCTTAGCGCTTCTCCACACTTACCACATCTTACCGTGTCTAGCACGTCTGCGAACAAGAAAAATATGATGCAGTACACTTTCAATAAATCTAGTTATCTTGAAGTGCTTATATTTTAGATTTATCAGATAATACATTTATGCAATTTCTTTCTTCTTTCAGTGATCCCTGGGCTTTAGCATATCAGTGCAAAGTTACTGTGTAAGTGAGCAAGAGACAAAAGGAAAGCAGGTTTTTTAAGGAACCAGAAAATCATCGTTATATTTAGAATTGCCTCTCCATGTCAGATCTGAAACTTGGAAAAGGACTCTAGACGACTGTTTCTTGAGATCACGCTGATTTCTGAGCCCCACCCAGAAAAGAAAATCTGGGTTCACTTCAAAGGAAAGCAAAAGAGAGGAGAAAAGGGAGGGAAAATGAGACACCATGAGGCCCTTGCTGTGGCTGTTAAAGAGCCAGTGTGACTAAAGTCCTCCGCCTCAGCCCGCAGGGAGCACCCAGCTGTTGCCTCAACTCTGTGACCAGCCTGTCAGTGAAAACCTGCATCGGGCTGCAAGGCTTCCACAATGCAAAAAAAAAAAATGCACATTTCAAAAGGAAAAAGAAAAGGGAAAGAAGAGGAAATGTTTTGAAAACGTTCATCTCCAAACAAGGACACTGTGGTCACTCTCCAAACGGGTACCGTGCTTTGGTCTCCAGGAGCCGGTCCATGATTCCAGCGAGAACGTGTGAGGGGATGGGAATGAGCAAAGCTTAGTCTGAAGCAGAAGACTGAAACGTTCTACTTGCATACAGAATTCAGTCAGTGTGCGATTATTAATGTAAACTGTACCCATTTTGATCTTGCTCTCCGATAAAACTCATTCACACCCAGTACTGCGTTATTCTCATTCTCTACGGGGTGGCGGGGGAACAGTGAGCCACGCAGACAGGGCTAGTCTGCACACCTAACTTCTGTGTAAGGGGGATTTTTTTTATAATTAAATGAGCCGAATTAATTATGTTAATGAGATATAGGAAATACTTCATTTGCCTCATTTTTAATATGTTTATTGAACTAGAAAAAAGTGATTACTCTGGGGAAAAGGTTTACACATGGGAAGACACTCATTGTACTTCCCACAACCCGAGGATATTCCCCCAAACCCGTGGATATTCCAACAGTATGACATGATTGACACACACTTGATCTTAATAAGGAACAGACATCTTTAGAAAATTACAGCCTTTATATTAAATTTTTCATTACTCTTTTCCTTTACTTGAAGTTTACCTCCATGCTACTGAAGAATTGTATCCCAGGAAATATTTTTTTAATGTCTCAAATATCAGAGAATCTGAGGTCAAAAACTCTTAAAGGTAGCAATTTCTCTCCCCTTTGAATCAAGTCAGTATAAATTAATTTGGACCATAGTTTTTAAAAAAAAGGAAGCTGATTCCAAATATTCCGTATGTAAAATGAAGAAGGAAGGAATGGAGGCGAGCTAGAAACCACATGGCCAACTCAGATTTTTCCTGCTAAGAGCATTGCCACAGACCAAGTGGTTTGTAACTGGAAAACAAGTTGAGTTGGGCGCCTTAAAGACCAAGTCCTCCCCTGGCAGATATCGCCTGTGACTGGGAGGTTTTGTTCTGGACAACAACCAAGAAGCACGGCCATGGCTAGTGAAGTTCTTCCTGATGGTCCGCACTGCAGAGCCCAGGAGGACCCACTCCTGGCGAATTCCCACACTTCCACCAGTAACATTCTCGGCAGATGCTTCCTTTCCTCCAGGCACCTGGGAGCATGGTCATCTCCAGCCGGTTGAGCACAGACTTTGCCTGCCTGATGAAAATGGGAAAAGCCCCTGGAGTAGTGGTTCTCAATCCATGGGTCTTGATACATATGTCACAGGGGCCACATAACAGATCTCCTGCATATCAGATATTTACATTATAATTCATAACAGTAGAAAAATCACAGTTATAAAGTTGCAACAAAGATAATTTTATGGTTGGGGGTCACCACACCATGAGGAACTGTATTAAAGGGTAGTAGCATTAGGAAGGTTGGAAACCACTGCTCCAAAGACTGGGATCCATATCTCTTTCTTGTTACTCTGCTCTCTCTCCACTGAAAACTCACAGAATATGGACAAAAAGCAGCAGATGTTTTGTCCATAGGGCCTTTAAGAAGCTTCCAGGCTGGGTTAGTCAGTGTGGCCCATGAGGCTCTAACCTCAGAACTTTAGTAATAACTATCTAGCAATAATTTCCCTTGCTGTGATAAATACCTGAGGGAAATCAAGTAATAAGAGGGGAAAGGCTGGTGTTGCCGTGTGGCTTCAGAAGTTCATCCTATAGCTGTAATAAACCAGTGTGAAAACCAATGTAGGTGATGTGGGATTCCCTTCTGTATGCTGTGAATATGTTTTATTACCATTGGTTAATAAAGAAGATGTTTTGGGCCTATTGCAGTGCAGAAAGAAGCAAGGCAGGAATTCCAAGCAGAGATAGAGGAGAAAAGAAGGCAAAGTCAAGAGATGCCATGTAGCCACCAGAGGAGAAAGACACCCAGGGAGCCTTACAGGTAAACCATGAGCCTCGTGTTAATATAAAATATTAGAAATGGGTTCTTTTAAGATGCAAGAGCTAGCTAGAAATATGCTTAAGCTATTGGCCAAACAGTATTATAATTAATATAGTTTCTGTGTGATTATTTCGGGCCTGGGAGGCCAGGAAACAAACAAGCAGCCTCCTACTACAAACTTAGAGGAGGAATGGGTTTATTTCGGCTTACAGGTCATAGTCCATCATTAAGGGAACTCAGGACAGGAACTTGAAGCAGAAACCATGGAGGAACAATGTTTACTGGTTTGCTTACAGACCCATGCTTACCTAGCTTTATATATAGCTCAGGATCACTGGCCTAGGGAACAATGTCACCCAAAGCCGGCAGGACCCTCCTACACCAATTAACAACCAAGACAGTCTCCCGCAGAAATGCATGTAAGGCAAGCTGGTCTTTGTAATCCCTCAACTGAGACTGCCTTCTCGGACGACTCAGCCTGTATCAAGTCTAACAGGTAAAGCTGAGTAGGACAGGAACTATGCTGATAATATTAACAGTATGGTTTTCATAATGAGGACACAGGGACTCGCCCCAACCTTCTGCATTTTACCAGCTTTCTGATATTTGAGTAGAAGTGCCCTCACAGTTGCCAGAGGGGCAAGGCAAGGCTGAGCATGGCAGGGGCAGTGGCCAGGGGCAGGGGACGGGGGCAGGGGCAGGGGTGGGGGCAAGGTAGTTTTGGGAGAGGGAAAGAGATGCAGACAGATGGAGCCGTGTCAATAAGTGAATTCCACGTCTGAGAAACTCTACTCTAAAGAAGAATTCAAACAGCCCGTATGAACCCCTCATCCAGCCCATACTGCTCTAATGACTAGGGCACTTTAGGTCACACTGGGACACGGTGGCAACCATGTTCGTCCTAGTAAGTTTGCCCTGCCTGGTCCTGGGTCTTGCCCCTCCTCCGACTGTAAGTGTGGTGACGCCATACAGTGTCTCTGTGAAGACTGACTGAAAACAGAGATTCTCTATACCAACGGTGTTCTGGCTAACATTTAACAATGGACTCTCCTGGGAAAACAAACCTCTGGCTTATAATAAGCACTTGCCAATTTCTGCGGTGTAAATACTCCCACTGTGGCTACATTGAAACCACTGACCATGAGCTCACTGAATATGAATTTTTTAAAATATAGGCATACAATGGCTCTCACGAGCTAGGAGATCCAACTCCAGCATACAACTGTCCATACACACATACCCCACAACCTACATTTCCCACATAAACACACATCGCTCTTGTACAATTTTTCATACATAGGAAAAATAGTGTCCTTCCTGTCTATAATTGAAGGACTTCTTCACTAGCTATGCCTTAGTTCAAAGGTGTGAATTTTTGTATAAAGGTGCTGCTTTCCCCCAATTAAGTCAAGTTTTGCAATAGAAAATGCTGATCCCAGTTTACCTATCTTGTTTTTCATCTGACAAAAATTGTTACATGCTTATGCAGGGACTATGCACGTTGATCACACACGCCCAAAAGGTGTGGATGACCTAATTTTCAGAACATGAATACATCATGTGACATGGCAAAGAGGAATTCGGGTCACAGGTGAAGGCAAGGGTGCTAATATCTGACTTTAAAATAAGGAGGGTATCCCGACTGTGGGTGGGACCAGTGTTGTCACAAGGGCCCTTAGATGTAGAGCTGAAGAGTCAGTGTCCAAACGATGCGGCTTAGGTCATTGTTAATTATCAAGATGGAGTAAAGGCCATGACCAAAGTATAAAGACAGGCAATAGATTCTGGAAAGAACAGGAAAAAAGACTTCCTACAATACCACGAAGAAACACGAAACCATGGACACAAAATAGTGAGATCTATTTTGGACTCGTAATTTTCAGAATTGTAGAATAACAGGCTCATGAAATTTTAAGTTTGCAGTCATTTTTGATAGCAGCAACTGGGTGCTGATACAGTTTGTTTTCAGGAAGTTAGCAAAACAAGAAAAACGTTTGACTAAACAGCCATAAATCACCCTAGGAGTGTTAGTCCCATTTGCCTACAGTGCAAATAGGAAAAGCCTATCCCAGATGTTCCCCCTACACACATACACACACACACACACACACACACACACACACACATATGTGCATGTGCGCACACACATACACATACACACGGGGTGGGGGAAGAGGCAGTGAAACAGATAGTTCAGAGGGAATAGATACCCTTGTATTACGTAGACAGCCAGGCACATACGCTTGCACACACACAGGATGAGTGATAGGTGTGCTAAACCTAAGGAAGCCTGTCCACCTCCCCAAGCAGTGTATTAGACTTATGGGAGGTTTAAGCCTGCCGTTTTACCTCGTCCTCTCTTAGCGTCAAGTTCTGCAGCTTCATCTGGATGCCTTAGGACAAGATGCTTAGAGCCATGAACATCAACCGTCAGAAGTGGCACTTGGCACGGCCCCACCTAAGCAAAACAGGACACTCAGAAATCTCCAGAAGAATTAGACAGCCTGTCTTACAACTGCTTATTAATAAAAGGGCGTGGAGAGCCTTGAGATATAAAATAAGCTGTCTCATAGAGTCTATAATTTTCTGCCTTTGAAACTTCTGCACTGCGTCAGGAGACCCATTGGTGGAACTTGTACCTTTGACAGAGGCAGAGAGATAAAACAGGCAGCCCAGATCACCCTTTCTACGCATCACCATCAGAACCAAGCCTTCAGTCTAACCCTTGGCTCAAGATTTGATTTTCCTTCTACAGCCCACGACCTGGACTCTGTGAAAGATGAGGCTTGATTCTATATTAAAGAATACAAAAGAAAAAGTAGGTCCTGACAGTTTTTGAAAAGCCATGTCAGTTTCCTAGGACTGTGAAAGATAGGGCGGGATTCCCGTGTCCTTCCCTCCAGTCCGGCCTCCAGACCTCCTGCTATGGTTCAAATATGCATCCTAAAACTTCCTGTGTTATGCATTTGATTTCCATCTGCAGCATGAAGAAATGGGATCCCTGGAGGATTCATGGAGCAGTCAGTCCATGTGAGCTTCTGTGGGCCTGTGGATGTGGCCACGACTGCAGCTTTAGTGTCAAAGGAACTCTCTGGTCAGCTTGCTCCTTCAGGTCATGGGACTTTCCACCACCCTGCAATGATGAGGGTCTCGAGCATCCTCAGCCTTCAGCGCCATGCACTAAATAAATATCTAAACTTCAAAATTTATTTAAAATTGCCCAGCAATTTATTACGACAACAGACAACATATGGACACACCCACCTCCTTCTCAGCCTTCCCTGAGAGAAAATACAAAGGGCAGATCTCAAACGAGACTGTAGAACAGGCTACATTTGCTCTAGAGAAGCAACCTTGGGCCTTTTTTGTTTTTGTTTTTGTTTTTTGAGACAGAATTTCTTTGTGTATCTCTGGCTGTCCTGGAACTCACTCTGTAGACCAGGCTGGCCTTGAACTCACAGAGATAGGCCTGCCTCTGCCTGAGTGCTGGGATTAAAGGCGTGCTACTATCAGTTCTTAAAAATCATACCAAGTTGTTTTCTAACGTCGTCCATGTCCACACAAAGGGACAGATAACTGACCTAGGACCCACTTCTTCAGGGTCACCCTGTTTTGCCTGAATATACTAGACACCGTATAGCTAACCGATTGGTAATAAAACCCAGGGTGTGAATTTGTAATCGGAAGAGGGAAGTGGGGCAGAAGCCTGACCAGCCATGTGCTGCAACCAGATTTCTCAGTGGTCTTCTTAGGAGCCTGGATATGGGGCAAGACACTTTAGCTGCCATTTAAACAACTCATTAAAAAAAAAAAAGTTGGAGGAAACTACATTGTCACTTGCAAGTGGTTATCAATTGGAGACAGCTTCTGGGCTAGGGGTGAGAGCATGTGTCTGCTTCTCCTTGCAGCTCTAGAACCCCAGTGGGTGCAACCCCGTGCAGGCCTTGTGCCTGCTGCCTCAGTCTCTGTGAGTTCCTGTGTGTTGATCCTGGTGATTTAGGGGGCCTTTCTCGCTTGGTGTCCTCCGTCTCTTCTGACTCTTACACTCTTTTCTCCCCATCTTCAACGAAGTTCCCTGAGGGGAGGGATTTGATGGAGACGTCCCTTTTAGGGCTGAGGGTTCCAAGGTCTCTCACTCTTGGCGTTAGGCCTGGCTGTTGGTCTCCGTATTTGTTCCCACCTGCTGCAGGAGGACACTTCTCTGATGATGTCTGAGCCAGGCACTGATGTATGAGCATAGCAAAACCTCATTAGGAATAATTTTATCATGACATTTCTGCTTCGTTTTTGTTTTAAGACCAGTAGTATCTGATCCCTGGGCTAGCTAGTCTTTGGTTCTTGATCACCCAATGGGTGTGAGTTCTGTCTCACAGAGTAGGTCTGAACTCACATCAGATAGTGCTTGGGTTACTCTCACAGTTTTGTGCTACCATTGCATGAGTATATCCTGATTATAGATCAAAGGGTTTATGGCTGGATTGATGTTTATGTTTCTCTTTTGGTAGTGAGCAGAATACCTTCTTGTATCAGAATCTCTGGCACCAAGGGGTGAAGGCTCTAGGTAGGCACCTGTCTGACATATCCATGTTTAATGAGTTGTGTAGGTGTCGTATTCAGCAATAGGGCCTTGCTGTCAGTTTGCGCAAAGCAACCTATAGTCTTGGCAACAGCCTGGCTTGTTTGGAGGTTCCCATGGGACCCTTTTAGCCAACATCTCAATTAGATGTACCCTAATCTGGGTACCAGAAGTCTCATTTGGTGACAAGAGATAGCCTGTTGGGGCTCTTTCTCACCTAGTATTTGGTGACTTCATTTAAATCACCTTTATATATGTATGTATCTCAGGAAGCTTCTGCTATATTAGGCTTACCTACTACACCTCAAATGGCCCTTAATTTTATCTATCTCTTCCCATATTCCATTCCTCATCCCCCTCTTCCCTCCTCCTCTCTACTTGGTCCCCCAAATCTGGTTCCCCACCTCCATAACTATTTTATTTCCTTTTCCTAGGGAGATCTATATCCTCCCCAAATCCCCTACTCTATATCTAACTGTGTGGTTCTATGGACCATAGCTTGGATATCATTGACTTAACTGTTAATATCCACATATAAATGAATGCACATCATATTTCTCTTTCTAGATCTAAATTAGTGAGATCCTGTATCTCACTCAGGATGATTTTTTTCTAGTCCCATAATTTATCTTTGAATTTTATTCTTTTTTAAAATCTGAGTGATATTCCATGGTGTAACTGCTCTACATTTTCTTTATCCATTCATTTGCTGAGGGACATCTAAGTTGTTTCCAATTCCTGGCTATTATGAATAGAGAAGCAATGAATCTGGTTGAACAAGTGTCTCTGTGGTAGGATGAGCCATCATTTGGGTATATGCCCAAGTGTGATATAGCTGAATCTTGAGATAGATAAATTCCTATCTTTCTGAAGAACTGCCACACTGTTCCATAGTGACTGTACAAGTTTGCACTCCCATCAGCAATGGATGACCGTTCCCCTTACTCTACAGCCTTGCCAATATGATCTGTCACTGTTTGATTGATCTTAGCCATTCTAATTGGTATAAGATGAAATCTCAAAGTAGTTTTATTTGTATTTTACTGATAACTAGAGATGTTGAGCATTTAAGTGTTTCATCTCCCTGGGGGAACAAACTACTCTTAAGGGTAGGGTGCAAGCCCAGCAGTAGATGATCGACAGAAAATGAACTCAGCAGCACTTTGGAGGCTCCTTATCTCCTAATAGCATATCAAGGTTTTTCCTTTTTTAAAAAAAATTTTATCTTGTTTTTATTTTTAGATTTTTTCTTCTCTCTTTTTACCCTACAGGTCCTTTGTGTATATAGTATGGCCTCCAGCTTAGTGTTTTTATGGACTTCCTGAGTGTAAGAATGGTGGATCTCTGTTTCTTGTGCCTTCTCTTGGGCTCTTTCCTTCTCTTTGTTTCTTCTGTCCTATTTATTGTTGTTGTTGTTGTTGTTTGCTTTTCAAGACAGGGTTTCTCTGTGTAACAGCCTTAGCTGTCCTGGTATTAGCTGTGTAGACCAGGCTGGCCTCAAACTCACAGAGATCCACCTGTCTCTGCAACCAAGTGCTGGGATTAAATGTCTGAGCCACCACCGTTCAGTTTTGTTTTGTCCTATTTCAATATGCTAACTTTTGTTTTATCATGTCACATTACAGTACATTATATTATATTATTATCCCTTAGAAGCCTGTTTAATGTCTAATGTGGCAGAAAAGGAGTGGATATGGATGGGAGTTGAAATGGGCAGGGACTAGGAGGATCCTGTAAAGGGGAAGGAAACTGTAGTCAGGATATACTATGTGAGAAAAAAAATCTATTTCAATTAAAGAGGGGAAAGAGTAAAGTTGGAGAGTGGGAGATGGTTCAGCTGGTAAAGTGCTTGCCATTGTGTGTGTGAAAACCTGAACCCAATCCCAAGCTGGGCACGGTTGGATGTGCTGTTCATTCCAGTCCCAGAGAGACTGAGACAAGTGAACCCCTGGACTTGCTGGCCGGCCAGTCTACCCTGCTTGGGCAGCTCCAGGCCAGTGACAGACCCTGCCTCACAAAAGGAAGGGGGGCTTAAGAGACGGCAACTAAGTGGTTAGAAGCACTTTCTGCTCTTCCAGAGGACCTTGAGTTCTGTTTCCAATACCTACTTCAAGCAGCTCTTGACCGCCTGTAACTTCAGCTCCGGGAGAGACAATGGCTCTGAGAACACTCACAAACACATGGTAGATGCACATAAATAAATTTAAAAAGATAAATTTAAAACACAAAAGCAAACAAAGTGAATGGTGCCTGAAGACAGCACCCAAGGTTCACATCTGGCACATGCACACACATACACACACACACGCGCACCCAAGGTTCACATCTGGCACATGCACACACACACGCACATGCATACACATACCTAATATACATGCCGAAATCTTTTTTCAAATAAAGCTCTTTTTTTCCCTATATTTCCTTGTTTTTATTTTTTCCTTCACCTCTTGGGAGAAGATATGTTGTACAAACTTTCTTTTTGGAAACCCACAAAGAAAAAGAAAAAGGACCTGTGTCTGCACACACCATGGACTGGTACGTATACAAATATTACGTTAACTAAATGAAGCCAGGCTCAAGAGTGAGCATTTGGTATTTCCAGGCATATGACAAAGAACAAGTAAAAATCCCATATGGTGACAGATGTCAAAGCAGTCACAGCCTGGGTAGAGTCAGGAAGTGGAGTATATTACATGGACTGAGAGAAAGCCCAAGGAACTCTGGGAAGCAGAAATGTGCTCTCTAGATCTGAATGGCAGCTCTACAGGGGTAAATATATGGAGGCCATGCACTGCTCCGGGCTTAAGGCTAATGAGTGTATTATACGTGTGTTATTCCACACTGAAAATCATTGTTTCCCAAGTTTAATGCACAATTCCAAAGAGCCTTGTATAAGACGATGTATGCTTATTATTATATCTATGAAATTCTTAAAAGGTAGACACATAGAGGCTATAATATATTTGCTTTGATAAATCTGAAAACCTTGTATTCCACTCACCTATTGGGTTTTATGCTTCTAGTGTTGGGGACCACTCACAGGCCCTGGTACACTCTAGGCAAGAACTCTATCCAAGCCACACCCCAAGCCCTTCACATTTATGGCTCCAAATGTAAAGTTTTCTTCTAATTAAAAGGCTCAACGGCCCTTTCTCATTTGCTTTCCCAAAGAGGCCAAGGCAAAGTGAGAGTAAGACGCTTAAAAGAGCGACTGGATTTTGATTCTCCCACATTTTTATTTACAGAAATTCAAAATCTTACCAGGTATGATGGTCCATGCCTTTAATTCCAGCATTCTGGAAGCTGAGGTAAGAGGATCTCTGTGACTTCAAGGCCAGCCTGATCCGCATAGCAAGTTCCAGGCCAGTAAGAGATACGTAATGAGATGCTGTCTCACTACTAACAAACAGAAATTCAAAATCTTTGCTGACATTTGAAATTTTCCAGCGTCCTCTTTGTGGTGTGAAGATGCCCTGCAGGCTCCTCCATATAAAGGAGAAAGGAAGGAGCATACAAAAGCAGTCTGGCAAGCTGATGGTGGCATGGGAAACGTTTTAATTGTCTTGCTGAAGAGTTTAAAGAAGCGGCTGTAAACTATGCTTTTACTGGTAGTGGAGCAGATGGAAGCACAATACTTTCATTTTTAAAGACGAAAGAGCTATTTTAAAAAGCATGTGTTTTTCATAGCATACTCTCCACCAACAACTCTAGGGTTTCTATTAAACAGAAAAACAAATTTCAAGTCTCGCAACCACAAAGATGAACGGAAGCAAACTTTCCCTAAGCAAGACAGACTTTAAGCAATGGCAGAGTGCAGGAGGAAAACCGTAGCATAGCCAAAGCATTGTTCAAGCTATGAGCTACATTTAATGACAGCTGACTTGTGTCTGGGGATGTCTGCCTGTTGAAAAAAAAAAAAAGAGAAAGAGAAAGGAGAGATTGAGTCTCCTCCGGGAACAGCTGAGCTAACCTGGCCCAGCTGAGACAGTAGCTTCAGCTTTAACGACTCCATGGACCAAGCCCAGCCCTTCCGTGCATGCACAATCCCAGCTGTTTTATCTAAGTGTAGGGAACATCAGCATCCAACACATCCAGATCCTGATTGCACAGACCCCAGTTCAAATGAGGATGCTTGTCTTTAAGCAGCTGGGACTTGGTCTGTCAATGGCCATTAAATGTCGCATTGGTTGAAGCTCAGCAACAACCCCTATTCCTTGAAAAATATCCACTTTGCCAGGCAACTGTAAACTAAAATCACCAAGCCTGGTGGAGCTTGAGGTCTGCATTTTTAAACAGGAAGTTTCATATATTATAAGCAAAGAATATTATTGGACCCTTAATGGTGGCCTCACTCATATGGGAAACATCAAAATCAGCAATGACAAGATCTGCTTTTTTACATAAAAATTCCAGATGCTTGGTTGCCACCTGGCAAAATAAATCCGGGGTAAATGGAGGGGTCCTTGAGAAGACTGTGTTTCTTGGCTGACTAAAACTCCTTGTCATTTAAGGAGAGCAACCAGACATCAAGAAGTATCAAGTCTAGGGGACGGAGAGATGGCTCGGTGCATTGGAGCATTTGCTACCCAAACTTGAAGACCTGAGTTCAAATCCTTAACACCCACTAATAAAAAACTGGGTGTAGCCTATCATGTTCCTACAATCCCGGTGTCATTGTGAATGGAGACAAGAAACTTTCTGTGACTTGCTGGTCCCCAGTCTAGCACTAGGCTCAGTCATAGACCCTGCCTCAAAGGAACAAGATGGAAAGCCATAGAGTAGACACCAATATCCTTCTCGCCTGGCACATACACACATACACACATATATGCATGCACACACATATGCATGTACACGCACACTAGAAGAAGTAACAAATCCACCTCACAGTCCATCATCTTCATCAACCTTAGGTCCTCCTACGACCAGCTTATCCCATACATTAAGTCCAAGCGGAGAAAAAAAATTGAATTTCATATTTAACTGTCTCTTGAGTTTTTTTTTAATGAAATGTTCTTTTGTGAAAAAGAATTCAACTGATCACACTTTAATATATTTTTCTCCTGAATTCAGGCAAAACACAAATGCTGAGATGGTCTGATAGCATGGTACCTCCTTCTCAGAGCTATTAAAGCAGTGTTATTTGTTAGGAGCAATGAGTCGCTTTATGGTTACTACAGAAAACCAGACAGTTTTCATTAGAAATAAATCAGAGTTATCCATATCAAAACAAAAAAATTTTACCTAAATTTAACAAATTCCCATTACTATGCAGACACAGAAACCTCAATTGAATTTGGCAGCCAATACTGCACAAAACGTTACGATAGTATATACTGTTTGCATGCCAAGCTCAACCAGCCACCACCCTAAAGGAATTTCCAGGATGGACAATGTGTAGAAGAGGTGAGTTGGGAAACTTGGCAAAGGATTCAGGGAGGAAGTACCAGGTCAAGCAACTAGGTGTCATCAGGTAAAGATAGAACATTTCCAGATGAATGGCATGGGCAAAGTTTCTCCAGCAATTGGAAAACAGCCCCCACCCTGGCTCCGCCCTGCAAATACAGAGTAACTTAACAAGGTTCTTAGTTTCTACAACCCAAGAACTCAATTTCCCTAAAAGAACTTGCTAATAGCTATGAGGGGAAGATTGGCACCCCCAGGAGCACCCAAGCACTCCACGGCAGGCATACCTCCCTGGAGGATCCTTCCTGCGGGCTGGTTGGTAGGCAGCCATTCTGGGCCAGCAGATCCCTTCTCCACTTTGGAAAGTGGAGAGTCTGGCAGCATCGCCCTCTTCTTTCCAGGCCATCCTCCCAGCCTGCCTGCTGCCAGCTTCAACAGAGGCTGCAGGGAGTGAGTCCCAGGGTCTCCTGAAGAGACGTTGCCAGGAGGATCAGAAAGCAAAGGCAGAGCGCTGGAGGACTCACTGGCCAGAAGACCCTGCAGAATCGAGGAAGAATGGCCAAGGCCATCATTTGACCTCCACGTCAGGCCTGGAGACCCAGAAGCTCCTTGATCTCACAATGAGGCAGAACTCAAAAGTGTCCCTGTTTGTTACTGCAACTGCCTCCACCTTAAAGGAGAAATATCTTCTCTTTCCCATTCTCTAAGATACAGTATATAAGAACCTCAACAGAAGTACTGTTTGGAAACCTCCAAGGCCAAATTCAGTGAGAGCATTGACCTTAAGTGGCTAATAAATGATTAGGGGCCACTTGTGCCTAATATAAAGAGTAAGTCCTTCTCCAGGCCCTTGATAAAGAGCTGTAACAGACAGGAGAGTTCTTAGACATACCCCAGTGCTGTGCCTAACAAGAAAGGAGAAGGAGGAGCACCAGGACCCCAGCATGTCAGGCATACAGCCAGGCAAGTCACTGTGGGGGCAGGGGTGCCCAGCATAAGTGACCTGGCTTCAGAGAAAACCATTAGTGACCAAGGAGCCAGTGTGAGTCACAGCAGGAAAGAGGTTGGCCAAGGTGGAGGAAGAGTTGGGGAAGCCCAGGTGGTTCCTTTAGGTCATTTTTGCTCAAACGTTTTTCATTCCTGCTAGTTGGAATCACTTGGGAATTTAGGACATACTGATGTTTAGAATCGTAGCACTTCTAAATCTGATTTAGACAAACAGTGAGTTGAAGCCTTAAAGCGGAGGGGGAAAAGAAAATAGTGTTGACTCATTTGAAATGATGCTGGAAAAATACATTTTAAATGACAAGGGTTCAGAAGCCATTTTTTTTAAAGCACAGCAGTTTCCAAGGTTTACAATTTTGTGGGTCTCTAATGGTGAAGACCCTACAAAGCAAAGCCAGCTTTGCCAGCGTTCCCTTTTACAACGGCTTTGGAATTTGGTTGAGGTTAAGAATATTTCCATAACGTAAGTCTACACCTTAGCTCCCTTCCAACATCTGAGCATCACAGTTAATGCAACCGCTTCTCTCTTATTTTGCTGCGGCCTTTCTCGGCTTCCCACAATCGGGATAGTGTTCCATATCCACAGGAATGGAAATAATAACCAATAGCTCACTTTCCTCTTCTGTGGTTTGTGTTTTCGCTCCTGCTTCTTTAAGCTTCCTCAGCCCCTCCATCTCCCCTCCAACCACTCACGGCTTCAAGCCCTGCTCCACCCAACATCATTATTGAAAGTAAAGTTTTAGGAAAACTGGAATAAAGAGAGTATAAGAAGGGCTATGCTACAGGGCACTGAACTTGGACTCACAGGCTAGGATTCAACACTATCCCGCCCACAAGCCACACACAAAAGCCTACAATAGCTCCCTGATGCCTATATAAGGTAGGGACTCCTTATCCTGGAATCCCAAGTTTTCCACAATCTGAAACTGACCCGCATCAGTCACTTACCACAGGTCCCACATAAATTCTCTGCTCTAGCCAGCTGGGAGGTTGCCCCCAAGCAAGGCATCCTCACCCCTAGTTTGTAGGGTGTCCTGCTTGACTACAACGCTGTTCATGTCTTTTCTTCTGAGACGCTATTGATCTGAAGCCGGTCCCTGAGCATCACCATGAGCTACCACACTAAGCATTAGAAACAAGGTCATGACCCTAGTTAAAAGCAGTGTGTGTTTGGCAATGTCTGCTTTCAGAAGATGTCATTGTATAAGTTAAGTTCAGAAATAGATAACAGCAGCTGGGTGGTGGTGGAGCACACCTTTAATCTGAGCACTTGGGAGGCAGAGGCAAGTGGATCGCAGTGAGTTCGAGGCCAGCCTGGTTGAGAAAGTGAGTTTCAGGATAGTCAGAACTGTTTCACAGAGAAAACCTGCCTCAAAAAAAAATAGGAAAAAAGAATAGCAATCAGCCTCTGGTGTTCATTAATTATAAAAGAGGGCAATGGTCCGATTCATGTGCAAAAAGGTTATTTGAGAAAAATCAATAAGTAAAAGGAATGGTTTGTACAAAATCTAGAGAAAAGGATTCTCAAAGGGCCCATATTGCCTATTGTCTATGCCATACTGTCCAATTGGAAGGGAACCCAGACACTCTAACTTAGTGGACACAAGCCCTGCACTGTCGTAGCCCTGACAGCTTGCTGATGAGACTGCCCACTCTTTCATTTGTGCCAGTTTTCCTATACATCAAAGAGCTTTCAGTCATTGGACCATGGAGTGAGAAAGGATACCAGGAGGAGCATGGCCATCCCAAGCACACATCATCAAAGTGGGGATGTTGCTAGGGTTACACTTGACACTTCTCTGCTGTAAACTGGTTTTGCCTGTACTTATTGCCAAGAACAAGGCCAACCCGGTACACTTCTGAGTTTATAAAAGCAATAAACTAAGAGCCGGACTACACATGTGAGTCTTGGAAATAGCGTCTCCCAGATAGGCATCATGTGGAAGGCCATCCCAAAGCCCTAGGCGTCTCCCTACTCTCTCCATAACTGAGACCCAATCTCATCTTCAACAGCAAAGGTACAGCTAGGAATGAGAACCCACACCAGTTATCTTGATAGAACTGGGAAAAAAGGGGAAGGAAGAAAGGAAGATAGGGAGGGAAGGAGGGAGGGAGGGAGGGAGGGAGGGAGGGAGAAAGAACTGTTACTTCATTATTTGAAGAACTACAATACAAAAGAACATCAAGTTTCCATGACAACTCTAAAAAATAGCCTTCCTCCACTCCAAGACTGGGAAGCAAAGGAAAGGGGATAGATGTTATTAAAATTGAGGAGAATGGGAAGGGGAGGATTCTTACAGAGCTGGATTTTGGCCTCAAAGGGTACCTGCAGGTGATGCTGGTATTTCTGAAAAAAATTTGATGATGTAGCTCCGTAAGACATCCAACATAGACCTCACATGTCCCATCTTCCTTTCTCCACTACCCAGGTTCTTTCTAGTACCCACTCTAGAAAGAATCCAGAGATGAATAAAAGTGGTGTTCGGTGTTTCTACCCCTGCATCGCAAAGTAGAGAACGAAGTGTGATTCGGAGCTAAGCCAGTAACTTAATAATTGGCACTAGTTTGCAGTGTTCAGAAATGTGTTCATTGTCTTTCTCCTCTACTTCAACATTAACCTTGAGAAGGTAGGGGTTTTAACTTTTCTCTGTTATGTCACCAATGTCAAAACACTCTCCACACATGGTTTTTTGGGCTTTTTGTTTGTTTGCTTTTGTTTTTGAAATCTAAAAAGGGACTTGGCAACTCTACGTGGTGAGAATATAGATAATCTCTTTTTTGTGTTTTTAATTATTTTAAAATTACTGCCTACCACCCTGTTACAGTTTAGTGTAAAATGTCCCTGGCAGAATCAGATGCTTGAATTCTTGGTTTTCAACTTGTGACACTATTTTGGGAAGTACGAAAATTTTAAGAGGTAGGTCACTAGAGACTGGCCTTAGGGTTATAGCTGCCCTCGCTGCCTCTCAATGTGCTTCCTGTCTGCTAGTCCCATTTCCCCACTACTTCGATATTTTGCCTCACCATCGCTCCAGAAACATGAAGCCAAGTGACCATGGGCTAAGCCCTTAACAGCCATGTTTCCGATCTTACATTGTGTATGCCTGGTACTTCGTCACAGGGAGTCCGAAGTAAATAATATACACCCCATGATTCTTCCTCAGAAAAGTCCAAGAATCGCCGTGTCCCTTCAGAGTCCCCATTAATGAAATGGGCTTTGGAGTATGATTGAGTTCAAATTCAGTCCACATAGTCCACTCAGGGTGTTCCTTACATGAGTTTCTTAAGCTGTGAATCTGCCATGTTCTCCTAGCCCGTCCTTGCACACACAATTGTCACCATGAGTGCCCTGCAAAGGGGCAATGTATCATTATCTCTCCCAAATCTTTAGTTCACTGAATCCCATCTGTGTGGGCTGGATTGAGATAGGAGCTCAGTTTTTGTCTTCCTCAAAGACAAGGTATGTCTTTCCATGATGTCTTTGCTCCCCTTCTGGACTTCTGCCATGGTTCTGCTTCACCTCCATGAAGGTGTTGGAAAGCTTGGAGGCTGCAAGCGTCTCTGGCTCCCTCTCACTGCGGAGCGATTCTTCAGTTCTGAAGAGCCAGAAGAGAGGTGGTGGTAAGGCAAGAAGAGGAAAATGTTTGTTGCTTCACCTCTAAAAAGAATTTCCTGGTAGGGATATGCGTGTGGGGAGAGACTCAACCACAGTGATTATTTAAGGGAGAAACAGAACTAAAAAAAAAAGAGATGGGAGGGAGGGAGGAAGGGAGGGAGGGAGAGAGGGAGGGAGGGAGGAAGGGAAGAAAGAAAAAAATCGATCTTCCCTCTGCATTTAAAATAAAGTATATTGTATATGCAACTTCTTAAATCAAGTTCCTCATATCTTCTAACTTCTACAGAATATTTATCAGTTGTATAATAATTTTTTATTACTTTAAAAAAATACCAATCCAAATTCCCACTTCCTCCCCTCCTCCCCTTCCCCTCCCACTCCCTCCACACACCCTCGCCCCCACCCCCTCCAATCTTAGGCGAGGGCAAGGCACCCTGCCCTGTGGAAAGTCCAAGGCCCTCCCCACTACATCTAGGTTGAGCAAGGTATACATCCAAAGAGAATAGGATCCCAAAAAGCCAGTAGATGCAATAGAGACACATCCCAGTGCCGTTGTCATTGGTCACACAGTCTGCCCCAACTGTCAACCACATTCAGAGGGACTAGTTTGATCCCATGATCATTCATTCCCAGTCCATTTGGAGTTGGTGAGCTCCCATTAGCTCAGGCTCATTGTCTCAGTGGGTGAACCCCTCATGGTCTCGACCTCCTTGCTCATAATCTCACTCCTTCCATTCTTCAACTGGACCTTGGAAGCTCAGTCCAGTGCTCTGATGTGGGTCTCTGCCTCTGTTTCCATCTGTTGCTGGACGAAGGTTCTATGGTGATATTTAAGATAATCATCAGTCTGACTACAGGGCAAGGCCAGTTCAGGTACTCTCTCCTTTATTGCTTAGGGTCATCCTTGTGGATTCCTGGGAATTTTTCTAGACCAGGTTTCTCACTAACCCCAAAAAGGCTCCCTCAATCAAGATATCTCTTTCCTTGCTCTCATATCTGTCCTTCCTCCATATCAACTATCCCATTCCCTCAAGCTCTCCCCAATACTCCCCTTCTCCCCTCCTCTTCCCTTTCTCCCCTTCCTTCTAACCCCCACCCCCATGCTCCCAAATTTTGTCATGCGATCTTGTCTGCTTCCAGCTTCCAGGTGGATCTATATATGTTTTTCTTTGGGTTCACCTTATTAGTTAGCTTCTCTAGGATCATGAACTATAGGTTCAACGTCCTTTGCTTATGGCTAGAATCCACTAATGAGTGAATACATACCATATTCATATTTTGGGGTCTGGGTTATCTCACTCAGGATAGTGTTTTCTATTTCCACCCATTTGCATACAAAATTCAACATATCATTGTTTTTTACTACTGAGTAGTACTCTAATGTGTAAATGTGCTCAATTTCTTTATCCATTCTTCTGCTGAGGGGCATCTAGGTTGTTTCCAGGTTATGGCTATTATAAATAATGCTGCTAGGAACATAGTTGAACAAATGCTTTTGTAGTATGACTGAGCATCTTTTGGGTATATGCCCAAGAGTGGTATTGCTGGATCCTGAGGTGGGTTGATTCCCAATTTTCTGAGAAACTGCCACATTGATTTCCAAAATGGCTGCACAAGTTTGCAGTCCCACCAGCAAGGGTGTTCCCCTTACTCCACATCCTGTCCATATTGTATATGCAACTTCTTAAATCAAGTACTCATATCTTCTAACTTCTGCAGAATAAATATTTATCAGTTGTATAATAAATTTTTAAAAACACTGTATTAGAGGTTATTTCTAATTCTTACAATTACAGAATAATTCAACCTTTTCCATCTCAGCTGAGTTTTCAGTGCAACCTTGTAAACTGAACACGCCTCCAGAAGCTTGAAGCCCCCACATCCTTATCAAGCACTCACTGTAAAGTCTTGGCAATTCCTTTAGCCTCTTTAAATTTCTTCCCATTCAAGAAAAAAGGATACTCAATAATATTGGATTATGCCAGGAGTTGAGTTTCAGGCTAGCCTAGTCAACATAGTGAGTTCCAGGACAGCCGATGCTACATAATAGAGATTCCCTTTCCTAGAAAACAAACGAACAAAAAGGAATATTGGGTTGTTTAGTTAGCCAATATTGATGGGCTATAAAGATATAACATGCTATTTTATTTAAGATGGACAAAATTTGAGTCATAGTATCTAATTATAAGCTATTTTCATTAGTCTCTTGCTGTGAAAAGAAAATGATATATTCTTTATATGTATCGTAAACATCAAAATTTCAGTAGTTCTCAGTACTGACAGTTAGGACTCCCATCAGATGACATGTAGAAAGAAGATATTCTTGGTTTATAATCACAGTTGATAATGCATGCATAGAATATCAGCAGAACAAGTTCATTGAAAGCTTACTGCAGGGGTTGGAAAGATAACACAGCAGTTAATAACACAGGTTACTCTCCCAGAGGGCCCAGGTTTGATTCCCAACACTTACACTGTGACACACAACCATCTATAACTCCAGTCTCAGGGTTCCCAAAGCCTCAGTAAGCACAAAGCATATGTGTGGTACACAGACATGCATGCAACCATGCACATTAAATTAAAATGAATTTTTTTATATTTATTGAGCTCTACATTTTTCTCTGCTCCCCTCCCTGCCTCTCCCCTCCCCCTTCAACCCTCCCCCAAGGTCCCCATGTTCCCAATTTACTCAGGAGATCTTGTCTTTTTATACTTTCTACTTCCCATGTAGATTAGATCTATGTAAGTCTCTCTTAGTGTCTGCATTGTTGTCTAAGTTCTTTGGGATTGTGGTTTGTAGGCTGGCTTTCTTTGCTTTGTGTTTAAACACCACCTATGAGTGAGTACATGTGATAATTGTCTTTCTCTGTCTGGGTTACCTCCTCAAAATAATGTTTTCTAGTTCCATCCATTTTCCTGCAAAATTCAAGATGTTGTTATTTTTTCTGCTGTGTAGTACTCCATTGTGTAAATGTACCACATTTTCCTTATCAATTCTTCCATCGAGGGGCATTTAGGTTGTTTCCAGATTCTGGCTATGACAAACAAAGCTGCTATGAACATAGTTGAGCACATGTCCTTGTGGCACGATTGAGCATCCTTTGTATATATACCCAAAAGTGGTAAGACTTGGTCTTGAGGAAGGTTGTTTCCTAATTTTCTAAGAAATTGCCACACTGACCTCCAAAAGGGTTGTACCAGCTTGCATTCCCACCAGCAATGCAGAAGTGTTCCCTTTTCCCCACAACCTCTTCAGCATAAGTTGTCATCAGTGTTTTTTATTTTGGCCATTCTTACAGGTATAAGATAGAATCTCAGAGTTGTTTTGATTTGCATTTCTCTGATGACTAAGGATGTTGAACATTTCCTTAAGTGTCTTTCAGCCATTTTAGATTCCTCTGTTGAGAGTTCTCTGTTTAGGTCTGTACTCCATTTTTTTATTGGATTATGTGATCTTTTGGTGTCCAATTTCTTGAGTTCTTTGTATATACTGGAGATCAGACCTCTGTCTGATGTGAGGTTAGTGAAGATCTTTTCCCATTCTGTAGGCTGTGGTTTTGTCTTTTACCGTGTCCTTTGCTTTACAGAAGCTTTTCAGTTTCAGGAGGTCCTATTTATTAATTGTTTCTCTCAGTGTCTGTGCTGCTGGGGTTCTATTTAGGAAGTGGTTCCCTGTGCCAATGCGTTCATTTCACTTAACAAGAAGTTGCCACACTGTCTCCTGCAGGCCTGTGCCCTTTGTACTCCCAGTCCCAGGTGGAAGTCCCAAGGGATTCCTGTACAGGGTAATATTTGCTAAGGTCCACTTGTGCTCATTCTAAAGGTTCCAAAGCATTTGTTGGTATTTGTGGTTTTGATTTGAAATCCCTGAATGGTTAGTGATGTTAAACATCGTTTTCATGGACTTCTCTGCCATCCATATACCTCTTGGATGAAATGACAGGTCACTTATTTTGCCTTCCCACTTTCTCTTCTATGAGGTTCAGTGTGGCTGGCTTTATGTTGAGGTCTTTGATCCATTTGGACTTGAGTTTTGTGCATGGTGATAGATATGGGTCTATTTTCATTCTTCTACATGTTGATATCCAGTTATGCCAGCATCACTTGTTAAATATGCTTTCTTTTTTCCATTTGATATTTTTTGCTTCTTAATCAAAGATCAGGTGTTCAAAGGTGTGTGCATTAATATCTGGGTCTTCGATTCGGTTCCATTGGTCCTCCTGTCTGTTCTTATGCCAATACCAAGCTGTTTTCATTACTGTAGCTCTGTAGTATAGTTTGAAGTCAGGGATTGTGATGCCTCTAGAAGTTCTTTTTATTGTACAGGATTGTTTTGGCTATCCTGGGTTTTTTGCTTTTCCATATGAAGTTGAGTACCATTCTTTCGAGGTCTTTGAAGAATTTTGCTGGAACTTTGATGGGTATTATGTTGAATAAAATGAATAGTTTTTTAGAAGCTCACCACATTATTCTTTTTTTTTCCATGTGACAGTAAGATACAGTTCACATAACATATTAATCTTTCCAGTGCAGCGTTCTTCAAGTTCTGACAGGCATAGTGTTCTGTAACCATCATGCCAATGGAATAAATAAAATTCATTCAATGACTGCCCCCCATCACCCTAATCAAATCTTTTCTGTTCCTCTGCAGTTTGACTCTCGCCCCAGTCCCAGCCCCAGCTCCTGGCACCCACTGATCAATCGTTTGTCCGTATCTTGCCTTTGCAAGCTTACCCTGCCATTCATTTCACAGAATAACATCTTACAGTGTGTAGCCTTCAGCTGCCTTAACGAAGAAGGTTTAACTGAAGATTTTGTGATGTTGCTCCATCCCCTAGTAATCCATTCCTTTTATTGCTGAGTGTAGGATTACGCTATGTAAATGTATCACATTTTGTTTACCCATTATCCAGGTGAAAGACACTTGGTTTGTTTCCAGTTAGGGGTGATTAAGGATAAAGCCACTACAAATACTCACATGCAGGTTTTTGCGGGAACATGGGTGTTCATTTCACTTGAGCGAAAACCCAGGAGACAACTCTCCAGGCACAAGCAGATAAACATTTCACTTAACAAGAAGTTGCCACACTGTCTCCTGCAGGCCTGTGCCCTTTGTACTCCCAGTCCCAGGTGGAAGTCCCAAGGGCTTCCTGTACAGGGTAATATTTGCTAAGGTCCACTTGTGCTCATTCTAAAGGTTCCAAAGTGAGCATTTGTTGGTATTTGTGGTTTTGATTTGAAATCCCTGAATGGTTAGTGATGTTAAACATTGTTTTCATGGACTTCTCTGCCATCCATATATCTCTTGGATGAAATGACAGGTCACTTATTTTGCCTGTCCTTTCATTCAGTTATTTGACATTTATGTGATCGAGTTTGGAGAGTTCTTTATTCTACATACAAATCCTCTCTCTTTCTCTCTCTCTCTCTCTCTCTCTCTCTCTCTCTCTCTCTCTCTCTCTCTCTTTCTCACACACACACACACACACACACACACACACACACCATAGATATTATGTCTTAGCCTGTGACTTTTCTTCTCACTCTCTTACCCAAACTATTCATCTTCAGTTGAACGATGTATTGTAGTCATGGTGACGATGGTTAAAACAATACACGGTATGCTTGAAAGCTACTACCAGAAGAGATTTTAAAGGTTCTTATCACACATAGCACACACACAAATGATAATGATGGCAGAAAATATATTAGTTGATTTTTGCCAAGCTACTACCTACTATACACACGTACATGAAGCCATAAATTGTATCTCATAAATACACACAGCTTTACCTGATAATTAAAAATATATACATTTCAAAAACAGTAGCTTAGGGTCCAGACCTTAGCAACTCACCACGGACCTGTGCTACTGCAGCATTAAATGAAAGCATCTCCAGTGCACGTGTGGTCCATTTTCCGGCTGTGCTTCTCAGATGCTTCTCCTTCTGGATCCAGAGGAACCATGCGGCACTGAGAGACTACATGTGGTTTCCAGGAGAGTGCTCCAGTGAAGGGCTTGCATGAAGAAGGCATGGATGAGATACTGAGGAGTGAGAGGTACTACTGACTATCTGTGGTTGCAAAGAACAGAATTGTCAGAGGGTTGTGGATGGGATGATAATGACAGCATTGGACTTGCCATGCTGTGTTGTCCATCCCCCTTCTCCACCTTTTTCTTACTGTTTTTTACAACTAAGAGAAAAATGTCATCAAGAACATCAACATCACCACATTTTTTTATTTTTTATTTATTTATTTTTGATTTTTCAAGAAGAGTTTCTCTGTGTAGCTTTGGTGCCTGTCCTGGAACTAGCTCTTGTAGACAAAGCTGGCCTCGACCTCACAGAGATCCGCCTGCTTCTGCCTCCTAAATTCTGGGATTAAAGGCATGCATCATCACAAGTTTTAAAGGACAATTCTGGTCTTATTCTGTTACTGTAACAAACACCATGACAGCAAGCATCTTAAGGAAGGAAAGGGTTCATTTCATTTTAGGGCAGAAACTATGGAGGAAAGCTGCTTGCTGGCTTCTCACTCACTCACTCACTCACTCACTCACTCACTCACTCGCAGGCCCATGCTTGACTTCTCGTCCAACCCAGAACCATCTGCCTAGGGATGGTGCTGCCCACCTCTTATATTGATGAACAATCCCCACAGACACTCATAGGCTGATCTGCTCCAGACAATGCTGTAAACAGAGACTGTACTTTTGCTTCCCGTCTGCCCAGACCTGAATAATCACAAAAAAACCTACATTAATTGCAACACTGTTTGGCCAATGGCTTAGGCATATTCCTAGCTAGTTCTTACATCCTAAATTAACCCATTTAATAGATTTAACCTAATTTAATAACCAAATTACTAGGTTTCTATTAATCTGTGTATTGCCACTAGGCTGTGGCTTACCGGTGCTGACGTGTTACTCCTTTGGCAGCTGCATGGCATCTCTCTGACTCCTTCTTTCTTCTTCTACCACTTCTTGGATTTCCCGCCTGGTTATATTCTGCTCTGCCATAGGCCAAAGCAACTTCTTTGTTAGCCAACAATATTAAAACATTTTCATAGCATACGGAGGGGAATCCCACATCACAATCCCTCAACAGAGACTCACTCGATGACTCTGGGCTATGTCAAGTTGATGGTTAAAGCTAACTGGGACAGGAACCCTACCACACAGAACATTAAGAAAGTGACTTCCAGGGGTTGTATTTAGGGATATGAATGATGTCATTGGTGTGCCAGCACATGCATTACTTAACCTCACTTAAGGGTGGAGAGGCAGCTTCCCTCCCAGGGTACAGGTTCTTTCTATCTTGTGACTCTCTCATCTGCCTGTTCTTGGTAGAGCTAACTCATCACTTCATTTGCTTTTCTACACCAGGTGAAAGAGGAAGGAAGCATGAGTCTTTTCCTTCCGTGGACATGACCTCGAAGTCACTAATAGCCTTTGGGCCGGATCTTCATTACTTATCCACAGCTGATGCTAAGAGGGTTTTAACTGGGCAGTTGTGTAACTCTGCTTAAGCCTGTCCCTAAAGCGCTGGCAGCCCAGCCACTGGCACTCCATCATGAATGGGAAACGGGTATTCTAATTAAAACCAGATCCTCTTCCAGACATGAGGGTACACATCTACAATTCCAGCACTCAAAATGTTGAGGCAGGAGGATCTCGGGTTCCAACCAGACCCCTTTACTTATAACCCACAGACAACCACACATTCGCTTACTTTTCACACGCTACCAAAGGTTTTTCCCATGGCGGCTCCTGAGGCTGAGAAGGAAATGAGAGTTGCCTTTGCCTTAGAATAGCAAGAGGTAAAGATGACAAAACAACGCTATTGGCTGGAATCTGAAAGAGGATGCACTTCTGCGTCATTCGCAGCCATAGAACCGACATCATGCAAGCTCAAATCCACCCCAACACCACCCAAAGACTGAGTGAGCAGAGACGCAAGAAAAGGAGGCCTTTGAATAAGTGTCCTTGCAGAGAATGTTATTTTTTGATGTGAGAGACCATTCCTTCCCCATCCTACAAGGGAAAGGGGCAAGGCCCTTCTCATGGCTGAGTGAGCAAAACTGAGGAAAAGCACTCCTAAAAATTAGGAGGCTGTTTCTTGCCCAGGAGCAATTCCCTCCCAGATGCCTGGGATAAACAATTCTGGTTTGGATTGAGATGAGGAGTTTCCTGAATGCCTCAGTTTCCAATTGCTGCCATGAGAAATTAGCACGAACTATGCGGCATAAGGCAATGCATGCCTACTGTTACTGTATCGGAGGTCACAAGCCTCATTAAACTAAAACCAAGGTGTTGATAGGATTACATTCCCTCTGCAGGCTCCAGGGGAGAATTGATTTCTGGGCTTTCTGACTTCTAGAGGTTTCCTGCCTTCATTAGCTCAGGGCTCCATGCTACCTTTATGCCAGAAACTGCATCACTCAGACCTCTGCTGTTTCTCTGACTCTGTCTCTCCTGCCCCCCCCCCATTGAGGAGCTTTGTGATTAAGATGAGCTCGCTTAAACTATCCAGGATGATGGCCCCATTGAAATGCTCAGTCATCTCTACAAAGCTATTCTTGCTAGGTAAAGTAGCATGGTCACAGGCTTGACCAGGTTGTGGGTAGACTTGGGGAAAGCATCTTCTACATTATTTTATACCAGGGTATGAAATATTCAGGCCCTGACACTAGAAAGTTAGTTACCTTGTTACGAGATCTTTGGAACATGTCGTATTCAGCAATAGGACCATCCTCATTTTCTTCTAATGGGTAGAAAGCTAAGAATCCTATAGTTGCCAGACAGCTCCTCATAACAAAGTGTGCAGCACAAAATGACAATAGACCCTAAATTAGAAAGTCAGGATTAGGAGCACTACAAAGGCAGGAATGACATCCTTAGGTGGTGAAATGGATGCTTTTCTCTTCACGGACGTGCACAGGAGAAACGGAACTGTTACATCTTAGGCAACATAAGGGAGTGAGAAACATGAGTTGAAACGGATCAGAGAATTTTGGTCCAACGTGTATCCCGTGAAATGGTGTCTGAAGAATGGTGCTGTGGGACGATGATCTTGTACTTTGTAAAGATTTGTCACTTATATTGTTTTAATAAAATGCTGATTGGCCAGTAGCCAGGCAGGAAGTATAGCTAACACAGACAAGAATTATGGGCTAATTTAATATGTAAGAGTTAAGAAGAAGCCTGAGCTAATAGGCCAACCAGTTTATAATAAATGTAGACCTCTGTGTGTTTCTTTGGGACTGAATGGCTGCGGGACCGGGTGGGAGAAAAACCTCTGTCAACAGAATGAATTCTGTTAAGCCAGATGGGAGGCATCAAGGTCAAACAAGCCACAAACTAAATGACAGTCACCTAAGAAGTGACAGCACACTCCCTTCTGGTTTACAAGCCTTCCTATCTTAGCAGAGAGAAAAACAGAGAAAGTGGGTATGGAGAAAGACAGGATGCTTGACAGAAGGGAAAAGGAGAAAATTAGAAATGAAGAAATATGGTTGCCTTAGAACCCACCTATCTTCTACATACAGGGAACCCCAGTCCTTCTATTCAAAGACAAATCCAGGCAAAGCCCTCCTTGTTCCCCCCTTTCTAATTCTGTGCTTACTCCTCACTTACTCCTCAGACTACTGCTGCTTGGCATTGACCCTATCATTCCATTTGAACCTTTCTTAATAAGGTCCCCCACACCCAGTTTCCTATTGGATGATTTCATCTTGCCTGGCCTTTCTGTATTCACCTTGTATCCTCTCCTACAATTGTCAATACTACCTATACCCAGTTTTGACTGTGTGGCGGCAATTTTCTCCTCCCAAATCTGTATAGCCATGTCTGATACAGATTTTGCTTGTCTCAATGGGATTGGAGCAGGAACTACTGACATCAGTGAGTCAAGACCTGGAAAAATATCAATAACCTGTAACAGACAGGATGGCCTCACATCACAGCCATTTACCTGGCTCAAGATGCCAGTTGTCCCGAAGCTGAGAAACCACTGAGCTGTGCTTTGGGTGTGTGCTCCCAACGGCTCTTATGGAGAAAGCGTGATCCCTCGTGTAGAATCGTATAGAGGAGGGGTGTAGTGAAGGATGACTAAGTCCAATTACGGCAATGCTCCCTAGAAGATGAATGTAATTATCTTGAGAGTGGGTTGTTGAAAACCCATCGCTGACACTTCGCCCTTCTGCATGCCTGCACCTGTTCTCTTTCCAATCCTTTGCCAAACTGTGATGAAGCCTGGAGGCTCTTCCACAGAGGTTGAATGGATAATGCCACCCAGCCTTAGATTTCCAGTCTCCAAAAGCGATGAGCCAAACAAACCTCTCTTGTTTATAACGTATCCAGCACAAGCATTTTGCTATAGTAACATAAGGCAGACAGAATCAGGAAAATGGAGATTGGGGAGTGGGATTTATACAACTATCCCTGGAAATATGGAAATGGATTTGGAAGGAGGTAATAGTCAAGGCTGGGTGAATGTGAAAAGCAATCTATGAAAAGCCTAGAATGCTATAAGCAAGGCATTAGGGACTGGTCTCTTATGAAAAATCCCTCAGAAGGAATTACTGTAGTTATTGCGGGACCCTACACAAGTCTTTTAATTTTTTTATTACATTTTTACTCATCCATGTGTGCAAGTTTCATGGCGTACATATGGAGATCAGAGAGCAACCTACAAGGATGGGTTCTCTCCTTCCACTGTGTGGGTACCAGGGATCAAACTCGGGCTGTCAGGCTTGGCAGCAAGCACCACTGAGCCATCTCACCAGCTCCCTGCTCAGTTCTTAAGAAAATGGGTTACTATTAAGTGAAACTATCTCATGTATATAAAAATGCTCAGTGCTGCACTATGAAAACAAAGCCAGGGAATCAAATATATAACAGAGAATTCACTGAATAACCTCTGCTTTGCCTGGTGTGTTCTTAGCCCTTCATGGGAGAAAAGGCAGTTGAGAGTTAGAGGCAGGGGATCAGGAATTTGAAGCAAAGCTATTCTTGGCTACAAGGTCAGCCTCTACTATATGAGAACCTGTCAGAGAGAGAAAGAGAGAGAGAGAGAGAGAGAGAGAGAGAGAGAGAGAGAGAGAGAGAGAGAGAGGTGGGAAAGAAAGAATGGAGGGGAGGGAAGGAGAGAAGGAAGGAGGAAGGGAGGGAAAGAGAAAAACAGTGAAGAAGGGAGGAAGCTGCTTAAAATGATACCCAATTAAAAATCAGATTAAATGTTTCTACAGATTGTTTAACTTGAGCTGTGGCTCAGAACCATCCATAATTCCAGTTCCAAGAAATCTGATGCCTTCTTCTGGCCTCCAAGGGCACCAGGCTCACATGTGGTGTGCATACATACATGCAGGCAAGATACTCATATACATGAAACAAAATAAAGAAGTCTAAATAAAAACAAGTTTTCAGCACAAGTTTAGAATGAGTGGCTGAGGCAATTAAAATAATTCTAAAACAAGGGTTGAATAAAATGGCAGGTTTAAACAATGCCAGAAAGCATTTCTAGAATATTTGCCCATTTTGAAAAGGAGAATAAAGGAAACTGTATACACTTTTAATAGAGGCAAAATCAATCATTAAGCTAATTTTGAAACCGTACTGAACTATGCTGTTGACAGTGTTCCAATAAGTAAATTAAGAAGCACAAAGGTTATGTATTAAGAAATCCAGCAAATTTCTGATTCGGAAACAAAACACCTCTAAAGTTTCTCCAAACCAACAATGACCTTATTCAAAAGTTGAGTCTATTCATAACTAAGAATATGACCTATTTCCTTAATATTCTTAATCTTAATTAAGTCCCTTTGTTTTTCTTTAATAAAAAATCACATAGCCCAAGCTAATTAAGAATATTTCATTGTTACTCAATTTACAAAATTTGAATCAGGGTTTTTTTTTGATGAATGAATAGATTTTTTTCAAGGTGCACATCATGACATTGCCTCTGACTAAAATGTTGACAGGCTGAGCAGTTCCAAATGAGCTATGCTTCCCTTAAAAATAATAGCATTGACTCAAGAAACTACCTTCTCAGGCCAAGCTTCTTGATGACAGGCCTTTGGCTAAGGGGTTCCAATAATGGCAATAATATACTATTAAAGAATTCAGATTTCTCTTTTTCATTTAGAATTGTTTCTTTGAGGGAAGTTATGGAGTATGAAGTGCCTTGAATTACAACAAAGTATAGTATAAACGTCTTTATATAAACCTACCATCTCATTCAGGATTACTAACAGGATTAGATCTTTTAATTCTAGATCGAGGGCTGGAAATGGCAATTTAGTCCATGTGCATGTTGTATGCATGTTTACACAGCCATGTGTTTGCAATTGCATGTGGTGGTTGGGGATCTATCTCTAACATCATCCTGTATTTATTTCCCCTTCATGTTTTTCAGATAAGATCTCTCACTGAATCTGGAATTCTTGGATTCAGCTAGACTAACTGACCAGTAAACTACAAGACCCTCCGGTCTCAACATCCCCAACACTGGGATTTCAGGAACTCATCACTATGCCTTATTTTTGCATATCAAGCACTTAACCAACTGAGTCCTCTTTCCCGTGGTCTTTTTTCCACTTTTCCAGGAACTGACCTTTAATTCAGTTCTTTTGTGCATTGCTGTTATCGTTTGTTCACTTGGGTTTTCTGGTCTCAAAATAAAAGTGACCTAGGACACAGATATGTCTGGATCTTTGCACATTCCAGTAACATTTTCCACGGGAGTGTTGAATTTAATGACTGAGCCCTGGATGCTCCAGGGATGTTTAGCCTGGGTAGAGAAGTACATATATGCTCTTTTTCAAATTGTTCTTAAATTAGTATTCATGGTCAATGCTTCAAAATGATCATTGCCTAAATATTAGATTAATGAATAAAAAAATTTCCTTCAAAATATTGTTAGATCGTTCATAGAGCATATGACTTCATATACCTTATCTTACACAGTAATATAGCAGCATAGATATGTTTATATCACCCTACCATTATACCTTAACAGCCACAGTTAATCCAATAAAGTTTTTTTTAATTGTTTCGGTGGCAGAGACAAGAGTGTCAAGCATGCAATAGCAAAGTTAGTTTCCTTTAAAAAGAAAATATTATCAACCACAACAACAAAAGCTGTGAATGACGTGGGTGATGAGCTGTCAATCCTCAGCATTTCTGTGCGAGTTCAGCGTTCGATCTGAGAGTCCTTGCCTTGCTCTCTTTAGAGTCTGTGAGTTTTCCAGGGTTGGAGAAGCAGCCACTGGCTTGAACCACAGATTTGCTCAAAATCCTGGAGATGAGAAGTGCAGCATCACAGAGTGCACATATCAGGTTCCTTCTGAGGGCTGTGAGGGAAGATGTTTTGTTCCCTCTGAGGCTTGCAGGTGACTGCCTTCTCCCTGTCTTTGTGTGAATTTCCCTCTGTGTCTGTTTATATTTGAATTTCCTTGGGGTTTTGTCGTTTTGTTTCTTACATTGTTTTGTAGGCAGAGTTTTCCTGTCACTATGAGGTTTAATATAAATAATAAATGCTCAGTCAATAGCTCAGGCTTGTTATTACTTAACTCTTACATTTAAATTAACCCATATTTCTTATCTATGCTTTGCCACCTGGCTCATGGCTTTTTACCTCATTTTCTGCATGTCCTGCTTTCTCAGTGGCTGGCTGGCATCTCCTCTGACTCTGCCTTTCTCTTCCCAGAGTCCTCTGTTTCTGGCTATCCCACCTATACTTCCTGCCTGGCTACTGGCCTGTCAGTCTTTTATTAACCAATGGGAGTAATACATACTCACAGTATATAGAGGATTATTACACAACATTGATTTATTTTGCCGTGCATGCCTGTGCCATGGCCCATGTGTGGAGGTCAGAGGACAGTTTTTAGGAGTGAGTTCTCTCCTTTTACCATGTGGGTTCTGGAGTTCAAACACAGGTATTCTAGATTGTCGGCAAGCACCCTTACCCACTGGGGCATCTTTCCAGCTCCCTTGAAATTACAAGGACAGCAGTCATATCAGATTAGGAGCCATCTTAATGACCTCATAATAACTTTACCTGTTAAAGACCTTCAGTGGTTAATTTCAAGTTGAGATCTTGAGTCCACTGGGAGATGGGCCTCTGGGAATCAAGGAGGTACATCTTGATTAGGTTAACTAAGATGGCCCATTGTGGGTCCAGCCATCCCCTGGGCTGGTATTTAAAACTGTATATAAAAGGGGGAAGTAAGAACAAACTTCTACCACTCTGCTTTCTGACTGTAGATATGATGTGGCTAGCTGCTTCAAGTTCATAACTTCCCTGCCTAGACTTCCCTACCATGATGGGCTATGTATTCCTGAGCCCAAATAAACCCAGACCAAGGTCATCTGGCTGTTTAATAATTGCCAGAGCCCAGAATTATGCACTGTTAGTGTCTCAACCGGAACTACTACCCAAAAGCTACTTTCTTTTTAATGTTTTATTAGAATATGCTAATTATATATAATAATGGGTTTAATTATGACATTTATACTATATATAATGCATTCTGATCATCTATTTTCATTTGAAAACTTCCAATCTGATGAGCCTTTGAATCCCCACTCAGATTTAGACTTATTCAGTTTGCTCTGTTGCTCTCTCCCTCAGCGTTCCTCCCCAGCCTCTCTCTCCTTCTCTGTCCCCTTCCCTACTAGCCCTCCAGTCTACCACTCCCTAACATTCCATCCCATCTCCTAAAAGTACATTCTTCTTATGGCCACAGTTTAGTATCACTAGTAAATACTGTTAGAACACTGCCAACAAATCTAGAATCAATTTGAAATCCTCAGTTATCCCATAAAGCCTTTGTTGCTTCAATTTAACTTTTTTATAAAAAAGCCAGTCAATGATTACTAATTTTAATATTTATTACTTTTTTTTAGTTTTATTTATTTTACTTCTTTTTATTCTTCCTTGTTTGTTTGCCCATTCTGTTGTGTGGAAATCAAACCTAGAACCTTGATTAGCTACGCTGAAGAAGGACGCTTAAAGAAATCCCACACTAGTTCAGAATTGAATATAATAGAGGTTTATTTATTTAGGGGTAGACTTACAGATCACAATGCTCTGCTCGAACAGGGAACAACAACCAAAATGCCACAGTCAGAAGAGAGAGAGAGAGAGCAGACGCATGCTTTATAGCAGCATATATAGTATATGAGGCCCTGCCCAAGTGGGTGGGTAACTTAAAGGCTACTGGCTGCAGGAATTCCTATAGCACTAAGCAAGCTCTATACCTCAATCCTGGCCTCTCTCTCTCTCTCTCTCTCTCTCTCTCTCTCTCTGTGTGTGTGTGTGTGTGTGTGTGTGT